>JAAAKQ030133760.1:0-13423 GCA_010016005.3 Zanna intricata | reverse complement strand
TGAAAAATAAAATAAAAATTTCTAAAAAAATGTCTTGTATCTTTGTTAGGTCGGAAACTTTTCAGACCACCCTCGTACGATGAACATCATTACTTTCAGATAAAAGCTCTTTTGGTTGTAAGCAGTTATCATTTGTATCATTTATATCTGAGATGCTTTACATGCAGACAGCAACAAATTATTACGGGTAATATTTAATACCTTCATCTATCATGGAAGAAGTATTCTGCAGAATATGCTTAGGGATAAATTTATCTCAATATTTTAACATCTTTAAGCAATAAAATAAGAATAATTAATGAAATTGAACATAGAAATTTAGAATGTTTGCCTTTAATCCGCTACATTGTTTTCGATAATTTTTTAAAATGTTTAAGTAAGTAAGTGTTTTAATTTAAAAGTTTTCTAAAATCTACGAAAGGTTGATATTATCTCAGCGTAAAATGAAAAATTTGAAAAGTTTTTTCATAAGAATTAATAAAGTTATAAACTATAGTACTGTTTACTATTAGGTTCTTATGATCTTTCAGAATTCTGAAGATATCTAATTCAACTTCATGTTCCTTGACAGTTATGTCCCTTGTTCGTGTTTGCTCTTCTAAGTGTATTGTTACATTACTCACTCACTTTGTTACTAAATAGAACTAAGTAAATGAGGCCTGGCGATATTACTGAAAAGTTGCCGTGTTAAGATTCACTGCTGCAGCAAGATTAAGACCAATAAATTCATAGTTACCTTTTCGGAGTAGGATAACCCTAACTATCTAAACAAAAATCATCAGATTCAAAACTAATTTTTTCAATTACTTTGTCTATTCCTAAAGCCTAATTTATTAAAAATTTAATATAATTTATAACAAAATAAATAATTTACTTATTATAATAAAATATTAGAATATTTAATGTATAAAAATGATGTTTGTTGTAACAAGGACTATGAATAATAGAAATAAATCTTATTTGAAATTAGAATAAGAATATATTTTTTTTTTACCTCCAGAACCACCGTTAGTTATATCTACAGAGGATGAGATGAATGAATTGTAGCGTGTGTGGAAAATGCCATTCCTGACCAGGATTCAAACCCGGGACCTCCGGATGAAGAATAACAATATTGGAACAAATTTACCAATTTTTAACAAAAATACAGATTCAACAAGTTACTCAGTGGACGATTTTGATGAACTTAAGAACTTTGGTTGATTAATTAACCGCAGATCTGTCTCTCTTTGTTTGACGGATTTAATCTTCGATAAGTTTAAGAAAACTGATCTTGTTAGTACTGTTATGTTATAAAATTACATGTATTGTTTATTTTCAAATTCAAAAGCTGTTATCATCAGGCTATTTAATCACCGCTATTTTTTTTTTTTTTTCCACCGGAACCACAATTAAGTATATCTTAAGAGTTATGACATGAATGAATTGTAGCCTGTTGAAAAATGGCATGCCTGACTGGGTTTCGGAACCTTTGGATAAAAGGCCAACCTTTCATCCAGATGAAATAGATACCTACCTGGATGAAAGGGATGAAAGGTTACCACTCGGCCAAGGAGGCCGGCACCGCTAAATATTTTGGAATTAAATATTGAAATAATTAAAGTAAGCAAGTAAAAAATATCAGGTGAATTTTTTTTTTATTATTGTTTACCCCGCCGCCCAAAGCCGGACCGGCAATTAAGCATAACTACAGCTTCAAGGCGTGCTATCGCCTCAAATACCTTGACAGAACTCGAGGTCTCACCCAGTTAGCCGGAAACCCGGTCTTTTGATTAATCGCCATGCGTTAATTGAGGAGATACCCTAGGGTTCCCCCGGAACTACGGTCTGATTTATCCTCCCATCCACTCAGCGGTGATGAGACTCCGGAGCGTCCTATCAGTCCTGCACGAGGCTACACCGCGTCGGAGCCATCATAATTTAACGCTCTACAGCGAGTACACCTCACTTCGGTGCACATTTCCGCCATCTCGATGCCCCCAAAGCGTGTTCAGAGATTTTGCAGGGAATGCAGAGGGCTTCTTTCTGGCAATTCAACTTGACTTGACCAACCTTCCCGTAGTTAAACATTTTTTTTTTTTAACCTCCTGAACCACCGTTAGGTATATTTTTCTTCTCTGGAAGACCAACTTCTTCACCAACTGCTCACTCGATGCCCTGTCATCAAGGAACATCTGGAATTTACAGCCACTCTTACTCCCAAAGTATTCCACTAACCGGCGTAAGTAGCTACGTCCAGCAGGACCGCAAAACTACACCCCACTATCCGCCATCACCACATCAGGGATGCCTTCATAAGGCTTTGAAACATCCTGTCCTTCCCCTTGGCAGATTCAATGTCAATAACGTAAGTGGTCCGCCCAACTTCAACCGCATCACCAAATAAAACAATGGTGTTCGATTTATCGACAAGAACTTGTCCTGTCTGCAGACCACCGTCATTAACCAGTTTTCCAACCCAAGATGCCGGAAGTGAAGCTGGAGAATGGGAGAGTGGTCAACGCCCACCGTTAATTCCAGTAGCTACGCCTGAGAAGCTTCATTAATTTTCCCAAGATCCGTCACCTGTGTAGAAGAACAAAATATCTTTTTCGGCCTACTCCGTTTAACCACTCGAAATTACCACGATTACCAGGTTTTTTTTTTTTTTTTTTTTTTTTTTATCAGTTGTTGCTAATAATTCAAGAATGTAGGTATTTATCGATTCTTTTCGGTATTTATTCTTTTTGTGTAAGATTTTAAATCATGAATCATGTCCACCTTCGTATTTAAAAAAAAATAATCCAATACGGCTGATCCAAAATGTTTGGAAAATTTCAAGCACACCATAAAGTAACAATTTTTAACTATATAGATCTGTAGTTGTTATACACCCTAGTATCGCTAAGTTTTGAAATACTATTTCCATATTTTACGATAATTAATAAATTCTTCAGAACATCATTCATTTCATCCTTTTTTTGAAACGTAATTTTCAGTATATTCTAGTGAAGTAGAATGAAAAAAGGGGTGTTCTATTTTTTAAACCACATAATACTGTCTTAGACAAAATACAATATTTAATAGTCTGTTATTTATAAAATTTGAAAAAACTTGTTTAAAATCATGAAAGACGTTTTTAAACAAAACGAACTCGTTCGTACATTTTTATTTTGAATAGATATGAAGTGCACTCTTATTTTATTATGTAAATAAAATATTTATGATGTATTTTATTATTTTCATACTATATTACTGATGTATTGGAAATTTATGTAATCCATTTAAACGTGAAAATAAAAGGTACGGTAATTTATAGAATGGAAAAGCGTTCGAAATTTTTGTTGTTAGATATATATTTTTTTTCTTTAAGATAATAGATCAGTAAAAAGTTATGATCGTTAATGTACAGTAATTGCGTAAAATTCGTTTTTGTACATTAAATAAAATTTTATTTACTCTAAAGAAAATATTGGAACCTAATCAATAATATTAAATTTAAACATCAAATTGTTTTACGTGTTATTTTACAAATAGAATACGAGACAGAAGAATAACCTTTGTTACAATTTCAGGTGAATGAATATAGTAAAATTCTTTAACAAAATTGAAGTTAAAATGAAATAGTAGATATAATTACTTAGGGTATGGTCAATATTAAATTTTTTCTATGAATTATTTGACTAAAACTTTCTGACTTTTAAGACATAAATTTTTCTTAAGCAATATTACATTCTCAGTTGAATATCATTTAAGTAATTGCCATTATCCGACTTTTTCAAAACTAACTTTGGCAAATAAATCTTAAAAAGAAACCAGATATTTTTATCATTAGATATATAAATATTTTGAATATACTTTCTTACATCAAATAACATTTGGTTTATTGTAGATGATAATGAATGTTTAATTTTAATATTAGAATGTTTTACTATTATAAAATTTTTTTTCAAGAATTATAACTTTACCTTACCCTTAAGTACATTTTATAAAATATTTCCTTTTATGATCAGAATTTTCTAACTATAAATTCAAAAATACATACTAAAAAATAAAAATACAATTTAAAATCTTGAAATACTGCTGTACTGCAAAACAGTTAAATTAGTTATTGCATAAAATATGATAAAACCTGTGCTTCCTTGATTAATTTTCAGTAAATTACTTTGTAGGCCGTATAGTTAATTTATTATATCTTTTGTTCTGCATTTTCAACAGGATAACCAAAAATAATGCAGAGGCTTTAAAAATTACGTTTTTTTATGATTTACTTATACATATATTTTTTTTTCTTCTTTTGCTTATTAATATTTATAACGATTTTGCAAATCGTAAGTTATTTTTAATGACTTTTTAACGACCCTTCTAGTTAAAGTAAAATACGTGAAATAAATCGTTTCTTATGTTTCTCATTACAATTACTGTCGTTCACTTAAAATTTGTTACTGTGTATGTATAGAATCATATTTTTACTTTATTTTTTTTAATTTCTATGAAAGCTTTACGATAAAATAATATCTTTCTTCTATCAAATAAAATTGTTTTTAATTTAAAAATTTAACCGATTTTTCCTTTTTTTCCTGCATCTTATTTAATTAATAACATTACAAAATTAAATTTTTGTAAGGAAATTTCTTTCTACTTATTATCTAATACTTGAAGAACATATATGAATTTTTTAGCTGATTATCATTAACCAGGCTATAACTTTATAAATGTTTGTTTAAAACTACAAATAAAAAATACTTAATTTAAAAGTTTAAAATAAAAATGTTTTTTTAAACTTTTTAAATGTTTGTTCTAGTTACGGCCCTTTTATAAGACAAATGAGTTTTAATAAATTCTATCATTTATTTGTAATAAATGATGATCGTTCAGATCCGCGATATTCCAAGTCAGTATCAATGAAAACCTAAAATACTAATATTAATAATTAGCAGCTATGTATTTCAGACTAGAGTTTTAATATTTTAGATATTCTACCCCTTCAAAATGTCTGAAAAATTGTATTAATTTGATCATTTGACAAATTGCGTTTTAAGTACTTGGACATACTTCAATTAAAAAAATGAAATGAAACCTTACTCCATACTAAAGGACATAAAGCAGCATCTTTAAGAATCCAACACAATATATGATATAGCGCATTATCTAATTTCTTTGGGGTATGCCTTGAAGAAGAAGCTAATTGTTTTAATAGTAAAATCTTTTTATTTATTTTTTTTTTACTTAATCGTACGAATTTTTATTACTGAAAAAATTATACTTCAATATACATATTATGAAGCGATCTAAGCTTTCCAAGCAAATTTCAGTTTTGAATTCTTAACCAGTACTTGAGAATCCTACGCGTTTTGAATGATAAAAACAGATCAATAAACATTCACTCAGATGATTATAAGAATTATTTTATTTATAAACAGTTCGAATTATAGATTTCTCATCGTACAAGAATAAATAATTTATTTTCTAAAATTAACAGCATTATTTGATGATTACTTTGTTAATAATAATTTTCCAAAATTTAAGCATTTTTTTTAACAATTCGTTCAAAGACAAATTATTTCAATTATCTATTTTTGAAGTATTACTAAACTTGCTAAAAAATTATTTCTGTAAATTTAGAAAAAAAGTAATTTACAAAAAAAAATAAAAAAGAGTTCTACTTTATTTTTATAAACTCATTTTGTTTTTATCTTTTATATTTTTTCAACAGTTAATCTGTCATTTACGCAAGATTCATCTTATTTGTTTATTTGCGGTAGTTGCTTCTTGCTTCGTATTTTCCCAGACACCTAAAGGCTTTTTTTTTGCCTCTTTTATAATAAGTTATTTTTCATAGCACCCTATCTTAAGAATTTTTTTTTATTAAATTTCTTTTTCATATACAGCGTTGCGAAATGAGGTCAATTTTTCCTATTTTGTTTGAAAAAAAGTATGTAATTCTCTTTTCAATGCTGAAATATTTTTAGCACATTATTGTCATTACTATTCTGTAGCATATACATTTTCCTTGCTAAATTTTATTATTTGGAAGAAAAGAGTAGACTACCATTAGTCAGACTTTTTATTTTAAAGAACTCTGTTTCATACTTATTTCATATAATTTTCTAGATTTTTAAACAGATTAACTTTTTATATTCCAGGAATACTTCATGTAATGAACAAACGACATATTTACACGAGATACTTTTTCTTAGTACCATCATTAAAATACGATTTTATTCTGATTACCCTATATTAGTGTAATATAATATAATGTAATATATATAAGTGCAACAGCATTAGACTGTTTTGATAAATAACCACACTTATAGAAGCAAACAAAACATTTTTTTTAATTCATGAGTAAATAGGCATATTATTATTTTAGAAGAATTGACTATATTCTTGATACTGCTCAAGTGAAATAAACTGTTAAATATTTTTATACAAAAACTATTGTTGTCCTTGAGTATAATGCAATTAATTTATAGTAAACTTGTTTGGATAAGAATAGAATTCAATTGATAAATACTGCTGTTCAGTATTATATGGGTAATTATTTAACGATCAGCATAACATCGTGTGAAACTTCCATCATTTCTTTTAATTATATCAATTGAGAAGCTACTTAATAAAAATTACAGGCAAGATTTTATTTTATAAATTTACTTAAAGCTACTTATCTTTATTTGTTTGTTTTTTCGACCGTTCGTGTTAATGAAGTTCCATGGAACTTCATTAACGAAAAAATAAAACGTTTCAGAATTTCGGGCACAGATGGTCAAATATTAATTGCAATCAGAAACCTCTGTTCAGTAATTATGAGAGAATATTTCATTATCGATAACAAAATTAACATGCGAACTATGTTATAATTAAAAAACTTCTTTCAAAAATTAAAAATATACTCTGCTCATTGTGAAATTCAAACAGCAAAACAGTTTTTGGGTGAAAAAATTCATAGATTACTTTTTAGTTTTTATTATAACTATGACATGTAGAAGTTAATAAATTTTATAATTTATTTCTAGCATATAAAAATAAATAAAATAAAAATTAAATTTATTTTTTAATTCTAATTCTGTAAGCAATTTTTCCTTTACTATGCTTCTAAATTAAATACTTTAATCGAGATTTTAAATTACTCGTAGAACCTCTCCTTGCCTTCTGCAAGATTTATTACTCACGAACGCAAACTTCTTTTGCTCTAAGTAATTTCTTTTTGTTATTTTAAAATAAGTCTACAAATTGCTTTGTTCTTATCGGTAAAAAAAAGGTACTTTGTAGAAAATTTCAAAATATGCTTCAAAATATAAGAATCACCATTTTGAGAATTAGTACTAGATCTGATCGAATTTTACCAAACGTTTTTTTGAAAATGAATATAATTATCTTAATATTTAAATTAACAGCTCAAAATTTAGTGATCTATTTTATTTTCCTAATAACATTTCTAGTAGTGATAAAGACTTATTTCGCAACTAAAGTTTCTTTCTCAGAAAAAGAGAAAGAAAGTGAAACGACTACATCTTTAACTACTCCTTACCTAATTTTACACTACAGTGAAATATCGCAAATATTTTAAAATACCAAACAAACCGAAAAAGAAATAATTATTTTATTATCTTTTACCAGATTTCATGAATTTTCGGTTATCATCTATTCCACTAGAAGCAAGAAATTGTTAACTTTGAAATTTTGAAATAATATAGTTCAATGTCATAATTTAAATGAAGACATTTTTCAACGATTATTATGAAATATAACGTAAATTTTTCTACTAAATTTTTTTTCAGGTACTTAAGATTTGCTATTACTATTTATATATTGCATTGTGAATAGGTTTAGAGTAAATATTATTTTTTACATTTTGGCAAAATCTTTTAGCTGCAAAAGAAGTTTGTGATTGTATCTTATAAATTCTTATACTTTATTGTGTATCTGCACAAGACAAGAATTCTAAAGTATCATACCATGTTACCAATCGTAAGATCGTCTGGTTTGGCCAGATCAAGATGACGACTGAATATGTATTTTTAGGAAGTACCATATATATAACGTATGATAATAATGAATAATATTAATCAATATATATGAATATTTGCACTAGAATCATTTTAGTTTTATTCATGATATTGATTCTTATAGCTCTGTAAATATTTAAGTAGATTTCAATGAAATAATACAAAGGTTCTTCCTGATTATATTCTACTGAAAATCTGACTCTGTCGTTTATCACTCTATATTCATGTCTCCTCTTGTATATTTAACATTAGACGTCTGAAGTACGTCTGGAAAAATTCCATAATTTTAAATTGATGTTTAATTTCATTTCTAAATAAAAACGCAAACTCTGTCTGCTATTAAATATGTACATATATATATTGCCGCCGACTGGCTTCGACGGCAAGTTCCCCTTTAAAACTGACGCAGAAAAGGCTGTTGTCGCCAAATGGCTTCGACGACTCTTTTTAATTCAAAATCTTGTGGTAACCCTAAGAAGGGCGGTTCGAGGACTCTTGAGTGGTGGTTCTGAAAAGGGCCTTTTTTGCGATTACTCTGAGAATAACTGTTGGATCCGGAAGTTGGTCTCCGGCGAAATGGACTCGGTTTTAGCCGGGAAATTGCGGCTCGTCCATTGAAACCAAACTGGGCTTTCACTCAGCGGCAGTTGAGTGTACTCCCCACTACAGCGTGGCAGTGGTAGCCCCAGAGCCCCGCAGTGGCGAGTCGACATCAGTCGTCTTTCCCCGGCGCGGCAGAGGCGGTTCTCCCCGAACGATCTCAGGTTGGGCTCCTGTAGTTGAGTCCGCCGGCCGCTGTAGTTGTAGCCCGGCGAGCTGGAGCGGGAACGAAGCGTCCGCGCCCAGCATCTCCATTGGCGTGTCGGCCAGGCCTTCTACTCCGGCGGAAATAGTAGCATGCACCGGGTGGTCCCACGTTGAGCAGGCCAGAGAACTTATTCTATCTTCTTCTTCTTGATTTTCTCCAGGCGGTGGTCAACAATGAATCAAAAATTTACGCTAGTATATGCTCTTTTGTTGGAGTGTTGGGTTCGCAGCGCCGCTCTGGTGGGATATTTGCGCGATCACCTATGTGGAGGGAGTGCCGCCTGTATATGCGTATACTTATACTGCACTCCCTCTAAAATCTGAGCTGCTATGCGTTGCGTCCGCCAAAGTTACTTAAGGCACATGCCTTTTGAGGGGGGGAGGGAATTGTTACTACGTAGCAACAATTCCCTCCCCGCTATTAGGCGGGCGTTTACGGATTCAGATTAGATGGAATTTTTTTGTAGTTGTGTTGTCAGGGCGTGGTATGCATGTTTGAGCATGGAAACGTGTCTTGCCGGATGCCTTCACTGTTGATTTCTTAAACTTACCCTGTTTGTTAAAGGGCATTGAACGAACCTTTCCAAGGAATTTCGAATCCTACATATTGACCATCGTAAGCAGAGACGGTGTGTTGTATCTAATGCAAGACATTCTCACTGGCCTCCTCTGCCAGTAGTGCCTGGTCTAATTGGACGACATCATTGTTTACAACAGTAGCTGGTAAAAATACTTGGGCCTCCTAAACTTGGTTCTGGAACGCTTACAATTTCATCATCTAACGAGCTCTTTGGAGAAATGGCAATTTGAATGTGACGAGGTGTCATTTTTGGGCCATGAATCGCACTCACGGACAATATTCCGCAGCAGCATCACCTATGTGCCATCCTCGAACATAAGCCTCCCCAGTCAAGAAAATAGATAAAAAATTCCTCGATAACTGTAACTGGCTTTGAGAATATATCCCAAGTCTATCAAGGCTTTCCCGGCCGCTAACTGACCTGCTGCGGGAAAAACACTGGAAGTGGACAGGCATCTCACAGCAAGCCTTCGAAGTTGTTCATCAGGCTTTCAGCAGACTTTTAAAATTATCTCGGCTGGATCCAGAGCTTCCTACAGTCAAAGAAACCGACGCCAGCCAGCGAGGGCTGGAAGCTGTGCTTTACCAGAAATTAGAAAACGGCGAGCCAGAGTCATCTTGTACACCAGCACGAAGCTTTCAGAGCAGAGAAGAAATATCACTCGAATGCCTTGTCCTGGTGTGGGAAATCAAAGCTATCAATCGTACCTAAAAGATGAATATTTCATCCTCAGAACTGACAATAAGGCTTTAATATAGCTAAGGCACGCCACCGGGCAGAAAAATAACATGCTCGCTGTGTCTTATTGGTTCAAAGTTTCAAGTATACAACAGAGCATTATTCTGGCCGGCAAATGAGCCGACCAGATCTGCTATCAAGTTCTTTGACTCAATCATTGCAAAAATATAAAAATTAATAATAACTTGAGATAACTTTCGCTGTTATATGTCCCAGGATTAAAGTAAATAAGAAATTAAATTTTTTGTTTGCCAGTAAATTTATTTTTATTTGCAATTAATCCCTATAAAACGGAACCATAAATAAATTTTATTGCAATAAACAAATGATATGAAAAGAGTGGCTCCATTGAAACCTCTCAGAAATTATGAACTTATGTACATGTACATATACGAGGTGTGATAAAAAAATACGGTTAATTATGTTATAAAAAAAAGTAAAATAGTTACCTTAAATATGAATTAATCTCCTTCAAAGTAGTATCCTTGGCTAGCAATACACTTATCCCAACGTTGAATCCATGATTGAAAACATTTCTGGAAGGCTTCTTCTGGAATGACTTTCAGCTGCTCTGTCGTGGCCTTCTCAATCTCAATGTCAGGAATAGTGTCAAAACGTTCCCTTTTAATACATTTTTTATTTTTGGGAAAAGCCAGAAGTCGCATGGTTAAATCTGATAAGTAAAGCGAATGTAGAAGACAGGAAAACTTTTAGCGGCCAAAAAATCACGAATAAAAAGCGACTTGTGGTACGGCGCGTTGTCATGATGAAGAAGAAAGCCGTTTGCCCATTTTTTAGGTCTCTTTCTTCGCACAACGTTTCGCAAACGTACTAGTACCCCCTTGTCAAAGTCGGAGTTTACAGTTGTTCCCCTTGAACGAACTCTTATCGCACTATGCCCTCATAATAAAAAAAACAATGACCATGACCTTGATGTCCGACTTTGATTGACGGGCCTTTTTTGGGCGAGGTGAGTTACTGTTTTTCCATTGAGAACTCTGAATTTTTGTCTCAGGGTCATAGCCATAGACCCAACTTCCATACCCAGTGACAATTTCGTCTATGAAGTCCGCATCTGTATGAAGACGATCCTTCAATTCCATGCAAACTGAAACACGATTTTCTTTTTGTTCATCAGTCAAAAGTCACAAAAGAAATTTGGCACTCATTCGTCTCATTTACAAATCATCTGTTAAAATACTTTGCACGGACCCGTAGGAGATTTTAAGTTCTTCAATAAGCTCTCGAATAGTCATTCGCCTGTTTGAAGAACAAGTTTGGCTACATTTTGCACATTTTCATCTATTTTTGAGGTTGAAGGACGTCCCGACAGTTCCTCGTCCTTAACCGACTCATTTCCACTTTTAAATCACTCATACCACTTATGAGTAAATGTTGTTCAAAGTTACCGCATTATCACCATACACTGATTTTAACATTTCGTAAGCTTCTTTGGCACTTTTTTCCGACTTGAAACAAAACTTAATGTTAATGCGTTGTTCAAGATCCATGTTTCACGACACTGCAAACATGACCTCACTGTAGCTGCTACAGAAGCAGAATGACAAACCGGAACGTGTTCAAACTTGTCATTGCCTTTCTCAACACATGAGGGTATGAGACATACTAGTTGAAATGGATGCAGCGTAAGTAATTGCTGCTATAAAAATTCATTCACCGTATTTTTTTATCACACCTCCTATGTGTACGTATCTTGCACAACAGTATACTCAATTATATAATAAAGGCAAACAATTAAGTGCATTTATGAGTCCAAAGAACATTGATCAAATCCACAACATCTAAAAACAAAACAATGAAAACTCCATGAAATTTGTCTCGCATTTACACAAAAAAAGTACCACACAATGAAATATTAGAAAGAAAAAAAATATTTAAAATGAAGGAATAAATAAATATAAAAAATCTGAAAGTAAAGGGACGAAACAAAACGAGATATCTTGATGAAGCATAATGTCTCATTGCAGTGGATTCACCCAGTTCTCGAAGAATCTTACAAATCCAATAGGTGTAGCAATTTGCTACCGCAGTTATAAAACGGAAAGATGAAGAAGCC
This sequence comes from Zanna intricata, assembly GCA_010016005.3. Classification (NCBI taxonomy): domain Eukaryota; kingdom Metazoa; phylum Arthropoda; class Insecta; order Hemiptera; family Fulgoridae; genus Zanna; species Zanna intricata. Next base: position 1,232 of record JAAAKQ030133760.1, on the reverse strand, counting down.
AAGAGAAGAGAACACTGATCAAGACTCAGACTTGGGCAGGGAGGAGGAACAGCCCACTGCTGAGTCGCCGAGCGTCCCTGCTTGCAGGGATGGGCAGCGATGATGATGCACTGGGACTCCCCGATCCCGGTGGCGATAGTATTGGTACACTCGAAGGAAGGAGCAGTGAAAAGGACAGCCTTCTGCGGAGCATTCGTTCGTCGCTCGGAGATGGGCGACTTTGATGAGGTACGGGGACTCCTGCTCTGCCGACGTGATCACTGACACGCTCACATCTACACCTACAAAAAGATCTACTACACAAACACATTTACACACGCTCACAGGTTTTTTTAAACATAAAAAAAAATTCCGATCTCCTGCCTAGCAACCAGTATATCTTTCCGAACTTAATTTTGGCTATTTCCATTTTTCTCTCTTACGTGAATCCTCCTCGTAGGATGGCGAACCAGGAGCAGAACCAGGTATCACATGCCGTTAGAATGCGGAATGGAAAATCCATTCAGTTGAATGCAAGGGCAGTCACCTCTCTCATTACAAGTAGATTCACCTTCATCTTCCACTTAACACTTCCAGTTAAATGGATAACTATCCATTTACTAATTAGATCCAAAATCGTCAATACAGCTCATTAAAAGCTACAATAGGGTCAGCATCCACAGCTAGGAATTCCGTGTCATCCGCAAATGCTGCGGCAGTGACGTTATCTAGAACCAGAAGGTCCACTGTGAAGGTCTATAAGAGAAGTCCTAGAAATGATCCTTGAGGATCACCCGTTTCGGTGTCAAATATTACCTGATTTTACCTCACTTGGGAAAAACGACCGTCCAAGTAGCTTTGATTGATCCAGTGAGACGGCTGGGAGAGGCTCCTTTTTAACTTCTACAGGAGACCAGGAAGCCAAACCTTATGAAAAGCCAGCTGGGACGTGTAGAAAACCAAAAGATCAATACATCTTCTCTTCTAAGCACTTGCTGATAACGTTAACAATCCGGTTTATTTGTTCTGTTGTCGGATGACCATCCTTGAATCCTAAGTGATGGTCAGTAATAACATAATAACGTCCCTTCATGAGACCTTGCCGATGGTGGGGGGGCTTGCGTACTCAGTGATACAGAGTAGCTGGACCGAAGGTGCAACCATGCCGGAGAGGTGCCTGTTGAGAGTCAGACTAAGGAATGATTCCTGAAAGAGGGCAGCAGCTCTTTCAGTAGTTGTTGAGGGCGTAGGTC
>JAAAKQ030133749.1:0-13424 GCA_010016005.3 Zanna intricata | reverse complement strand
ACCAACCCAGTGGGGTTTTGTGGTGTGACTAAGAAATCTTTATCTTCTCTATTAAAATTTTTTAAATCTTCATAAGTCATTTTACTTGCTTTAACAGATTTAGACTCAAAATTGTTTATTTGCCCAGAGGTTCAGTGATCAGTTAAAAATCACCTGCTTATTCTATAGCGAGAGAAATTCTAGAAAAAGGAGATCGCTTTCTTCAGTACTATTGAAATTGATTACATATATCATGAAACCTGAACCTGAATAGTTGATCATATAGAAGCATCAAACTTGTGAATTTTAAATATAAAATGTTTAGTTTTTTAGACCATATCTTATCACAATTAAATCTGACTGTACTGGAAGACAACAAGCATAGAGCTATTCACTCAAAATTAAATAAAATTTGACAACTGGCAGTGAAATGATTTAGCTCACCTCAGAGGAGTTAAAATCCCCACCAGTAACAACACCATTTTTCAAAAAATAATCCCAAACTTTATCAACATATCCTCCTTCACATCCTTCTCCGCATGTCTTGCAGCACGATAAAGGTTCCTCTATTGATAATTGAGTTTGGATTTTTCCTTCAGAGGAAATGCACAACCTATCTGTTAATACAGATGTTGAAGCTACTGCCTATAACAATAAAAGGTGACAGGTGTTTTTAAGAATAAATCTACCTTTAAATAAATTTAAAAAAATTACTGTTGATTATAAATATAGAGGCTCTTAACATTGCTATTCAAGAGTAGCAGCTAATGCTAACTAGTAAAGTTTTTTAAGTGTTTTTTAAAAATTTGAAGGAAAAATGCTTTTTAGTAATTTGAACATTTATATTTCCATACACAAACTTTGAATTTATTTGGTAAATTCACCAATAAAAAAATTAGACGACTAAAATAATTATTTTTAAATATAAAGGAAAAATGGTTTACAAAATTTTAGTTGATGTGAATTTTTTCCATGGTTCAGGCCTAAAAGTTTTGGTTCTTTCTTATGCAATAAAAAAAAAAGAAATGATCAGTTATTCCTTGTTAACTAAGTAATATAAAGTTAGTGGCAACAGATAAGATGTTAACTAACATTATTTTTGAATTAATTAATGAATAGTTTTTGTTACAATTTAATGTATTATCCTCTTTCTGCATCACACCATAATTCTCAGTAAGGAACTAATTTACATTAATTAGTAATTATTTTCTGGTTTAAGAAAGAATCAATGTACTGGATAGTTAAAAAAGCAAAAAATATGGTAATAAATATAATTGTAATTTGAATTCAGGAAAAAATGTACTATCTGAAAATTATGTATTTTCTTCCTGAGAAAAAAAATTTTTTGCGCTCCACTGCAATCACCGAAGACTTGTTAAAACACGTCGATGATGAAATCAGAAATGATCGCTGCTGTCATTGGTCGCACTTTCATGACCATCTAGGCTTCAGAAGGTTTGGCACGTTGCGTGCCGCTCGTCTTAATGGAACGTAACAAAAAAATTCGAATGGGATCTATTTTGGAATTTTTGAAGTGCAACACAGAAAAAGGTGATGAGTTCCTTAATTCGATTGTTACCGGCGATGAAACATGGATTTCTTATTACACGCCAGAAAGGAAATGGCAATCAAGTGAATGGTGTCATCCTTAGTCAACAACCAGATCAACAAAGGTCAAGTCACAGCCATTTGGAAGTGATGTCCAGATTTCAAACTGATGGCCACAGTCTATAGGGATTGGTTTGGCATACTGCTGATTGATTTCATGCCACGTGGAACGACTAACCACGCAGAAGTCTACTGCGAAACTCTACGAAAGTTACGACGCGCAGTTAAAAATCGGCGACTTGGGCGGCTGACCGACGGCGTCGTCCTGCTACACAATAATGCACGTCCGTGTATTGCGGGCCAATACATGATTTACCGAGAACATCTGGATAGGGAATTTACGCTTACCCACTATGTAGTCCGGACTTAGCCCCTTTTAATTGAAAAAATTTTTGTTTGGTAAGCAATTCGCGGGAGACAATAATCTTAAAAATGTTGTTAATAGTGCTATATGGACTGGCGGCAGAAGAATACGACGAAGGTATATTGAAGCTTGTGAATCGCTAAGATAGATAGATAACCTCTCGAACAATAAATATAAAACTATCTACTTTTTGAACTATGTTCAAAAATCACTGTACAAGAATTTGTAATACCAACCATCTATGCATAGCCAGTATCTAGCTTTAAATAATTAGCTAAAGAAAGTACATCTTACAGTAAGCTATCTGCATGCAGGAGGAAAAGAAACTTTTTTACTCGGGGCAATCGTGGAAACGATTATTTGAGTAGATTGATTATTTTGTCAGATATGGGACTGATACTTAGTATCACAATTAATAACATAATATTCGGATCCACTGGGTCAACCTCTTATCTCCTCCTATGTGCAAAACTGAGCATATTATTTCAGGTTAGGTTTTTAGAGATAAGCTCAAATAGGAAGAAAACTTACTCTAAGTTTTCCAAAGTGAGGTCAGGGTAAGGTAAAAGAAAATAAACAGTAAGGTTTTTTCATCATTTTCACATTAAATTAAGCTATTTTCAGAAAATCATGTACTGAAAAGTGAAATTCATCAACTATCTATTTTTCATCATTTATTACTTATCCATCAGTTTCATCAATATTTCACTGATATTACAAGGGCAGTGGGGATCAGCTCTACGACATTTATTTAAATAAAAATTATCATCAGGTTTTATTAACTGGTAAATATGCATCATTGACTGTTTCTGTCAGCAAGTAGCAGCTATTACTTAACTTTTTAACCAACCTAGTGTTTTCTACAACCTGCAATTATACATTTATCAGTTAATGATGAAGTGTGAAATTTTTACTCTGGGTTTCCCTATCAAAAATTTTGGCACTGTATGATAAAACACATTACTAAATCTTACCATACTCTCCGTGTTTGGTTTTTAATAACTTACCTTCCAGACAGAGCAGTGTTTGTCTTTCTACAGTTAGATCATTTTTAAGTGAGCAATCAACTACTTCTGAGAAGGTTAAAAGATTTTGGGATAGAATGTTGCTCCCGTCAGTACAAAATGAAGGACTACTTCAGCAAGTGAAAAATGTTTTTAATGTTAAAAAACTTTGAATTCACCTTAGAGAATAGTCTTTTAAGTAAATAAATTGAAGCTAAAGATTTTTATCAGCTCTTCTCCAAATATTCCACCATTGTTAAAAATTTATTGTGCTGTTATCCAGCAAATTAAAATTGATCTTCAAGAGCCTGTTTATTTTGTGCCTCATTTATTTTTGTACCTGTGAGGTGGTGCCTCAATATTGATATTCATTATTATTGTGATTTTATTTACTATTACTTTTAAGGTGATAATATTCTCTTAGATATTCAGGTTGTTTTGAAATCATTAGGTTGTAAAGGATGGTGATTATAACTTTGCTCAAAACTACTATTACCATCATTATCTGTTTATCATTGTATAAGATTACTTTATTTTATTTTACCCAGCATGATCCACATTCTCCTTGATCTCCCACTTTTTGTAATGATTGGCAATAATTCCACTTGACTCGTGCATCAAAATATTCGGGTACGATTTCACTCACTGTATAACCTGGCTGCAGCACCATTATTGAAGGTATATGATCAGTTGGTGGTTTTGTCCCAACAAGAGCATAAATATAGTTGTTAGGTAGTGTGGAACGAAAATTTTGACTTGCCTGTATTACAAAAAAAAAAAATGTTTTTATCAGTTGGTGAATATAAATTATAAGTATCAGTATAATAATAATAATAATAATTTAAATTTGGTTTTTAGATTTTATATTTAGGATAAATTATTTTAATAAAAAATATTGAGTTCATTTTTAATTTTAAGATTGATATTTGTTAACTAAAAATAGGTTGCAGATAATAGAGGGTAAAAACTTATTTTTAGATAACTATAATAGCATTTTTTAGGTAATATTATATAATAATTCAATCAATGAATATTTGAGGGCATAATAAATAAATCAGTAATAATGAAAAGCTTAATGTTTTATTAAGACACCTTAAAGCAAAAAAAAAAATATATATGTATATATATATATTGTTTAATTTTTGAAATAAATTCTATTATTCCATGGGAATTTATCATCTTCCTAGATTCATGTAAATTTCATGCTACTGGCAATAGAAATATACTCTTTATCATTGATGGGGGTAAATATAAGTTATTAGCAATGTTATGTCTACCTGGGAAGCCAATGCAATACATTGCATTGCCTACTAATAATTATTTTAGCTGTGGATTTATGACCAAATTATGTGAACTTGCATCAGTTGACAGCTGATGAAACTTCCCACAACCTGGTTGTATTTTTAAACATCCTTACATGAGGTCTGGATATTTCTATCTTCAAGAGACAATATCTATGGAGAAGGTTATGGAACTTTCTTGTAAGAGAATTTGTCTTCTCTTAGCCTCACCATAGTGTCTGAGTCTCACCATAGCGTCACCATAGTCTCACCAAAGTGTCTCGGTACGGTGCCTGAGTTTAACAGAGTTAACTGTAATTCTAACTAACTTAGTCAAGTTAGCTCAAACTGAATTAACAGCTCACTAGAATTAGATTAGACTACAAGCAAACTTGTAGTTATGAGATCAAAAAGTTCTTCTTTATATTTAATATGGAGATTTTAGGATCTTAGAAATGTATTGTTCTTCTCAGCTGTTACAGTTTAATTTACATTTAAATTATAAATTAAAAATGGCTATAAAAAAATGTGGGTAATATTTTAAATGCAGTATAACTACTATTTCTTTTGTAACAACTGAATGTTTATTTTTTATTCAGTCATATTTATGTTCATAAATCAACTTAAATTTTAATGATTCTATTAACCTATTAATTTAATTTTTTTTGTAAGCTATAACTTCAGTCATATTAGAGGTGTAAACAAGTTGATAAAATCTGGGAAGTTGTAGTTACTGTATAGTTTACACATGCAAAATGTTTAAAGTTTCCAGAAATAAAAAGTATCGTCTAAATGACAGAAGTATGAAAAATATTAAAGTATTTTAATAGTAAAATACAAAAAAAATTAAAGTACTACTCAAAAAAAAGGAGAAGGATTTTGGAACTAATAGTTATTACTTACTATAGAACTATATTATTTATTATAAAAATAATAATTCAAAATATTTATTCCAGTTAAAAGTGGTAAAAAAATTTTTCAGATTTGAAATTTAAGTTATTTTTCAGTTATACATTTTGTAATCAGAGATAGAAAAATGGTTTGCCTAAAAATAAATAATAGCTAAATGAAAAAATAAAAAATAAATAAAAACTTGATTATAAAAAAATTATCCAAGTTTATTTTGGGGTAGTTGCACCATATGACTGAATACTTGCTTCAACTGGATTCAAGAAACAATCTGATAGGGTTGCTTATAGTAGGCCAACTCAACCATATATAAAAGCAGGCAGAGTTGCCAAGAATGACAAAATTCAGGGGGGGGGGGAGTTACAGCAAATTCTAGGAGGAAAGGAACACACAAAAAGGATAAAATTATTTGAATCAAGAAGCATGCTGTTTAAAGTAAGTTACTATAAAATGTTTTAAAAGTTTTTTCTGTCCATCAATTAAAATGTCTGAAAATTGGTTTAAAGTATGTAGTGAAAAAAAATAAGACATTTAAAATAAAACAATGCATATTTATAACTGGAGAAACGTTTATAACATTTTTGCCTTGAAATTTCATATTACATCTTTTGATTTCAAATTTTAAGAAAAACATGATATTTATTTTCTGCTGCTATTCCATTTTTTAAACACAATTAAAGAAAATTCCTTATGACTATTTTCAACACATTTAAGGCACAATGATCAGGTTTTTCTTTAAATGTGATTGACATTGATAATGTTCTTTTAATGACCTTAAATAACAGGCATAATTTTCAGAAAATTTGTTTTACTTTTTTGCAGTTAAAGACATTTTGGAATTATGTTAATTTTCTCTTGGTAAATAAGTGTGTTTGCTATTGCCTTTATAGTCAGTTAATTAAAAAAAAATTCAGGTTCCAACCAGAGAATATCAAACATTACCTTTCATTGTGTGAAGTTTTTGTCAGTTTTATTGTGCAAGTAGAATCAAAATATGAAGTTTAAATGGGAAAAATTAAAGCATATTGCCCAATAAAATTTCAGAATTTTTGCTACAACAAATAAATAATAGAATTGATATTAGTTCTGGAACTTCTGGCAAAACTTGTGTTTGCTAATAAATTATTTATTTAGTAGAATTTTACATAGAAGTCAAAGTATGAAAAAATGCAGATCAAGAATAGTCTAAAACTAAACCAAGGCATGTAAAATTCTATTAAAAGTGTGTAAGAAAACTTTACTGTAATACCTAATGTTCCAAAATACTCATCAAACTTCTCTGATTTTTCTACTGTTTGAAGGGAAAATATTAGTTATAAAAGTAAAATTAATGTAACATTGTAAGTTCACAATTGTTTGTAAGATTTTAATTATAGTCAGGCTACTAATTGGTAACAGCATTGTAATCAATCAATCCTTTAATGTGGTAGGGGGTTAAAAACAGAATAACCTACATAACTTATTATTTCATATAATCAAGTAAGTATGATTTTTAATTCATTATAATCTACACACATTTTTTTTATATTGGTTTGATATTATGAGGAAAATCTTCTGCATACCTTCCACGTATTACGGAAATTATCATTAATTAAATTGGTCCAAAATTCTAAATTTTTAAATGGGTTGTCACTGAGTATATGTTCAGGTGTACTAACATTTTTTAACTCTTTTGAATTAACCACTTCTGTCATTAAATAAATCATAAAAGCACATTTAAACAACTGAGCATTGCAAAAAATATATAGCATTTAGTTATATTTTCTTGATAAATTTTAAAGTTTTAAACTGATATTTTGAGAAAGTAAATAATTAATGATAAAGAGACTGTTTTTAAGTAACATATGATATTAAACATTATCAGCTCTACTTTCTATGCCCACTGCTTGCATAAGAATACCCAATTAAATTTTAAATCCTAGAGAATATGCAAGATTAAGAGAAATTAGTTTCTTACAAATTATGAGTGCTGAATTATTTGGTTATAACACTTTTTACTTAATTTTAATTTCTCAAAAATTAAATTAATTACAAAAAAAAACTCCTTAAAACCATTTAATTATATCACTAAATGATTTGAAGATTAATTTTTAAAAAAAGAATGGAATAGGTTGGTAACATTATTAAGAGTTTATAGTAAAATATTACACAAAATAGATATTCATTATATTCTATGATACAGTAAATAAAAAAAAGATCTACTTGATTCCTAAAATAAATTTAGCATGAATTTATTGTAGGGTGTTAAAAGAAAAATTATTTTCAGATTAGCTGTTAAAATATTTTCTTTTATAATAATGCGTTGAGAGTTAAATGATTTTAACAGTTAAAATTTGTAAACACTTTTGATGACAAGTTTGGCGGGAATAGAATGAGAACGTTGGATGTACATTTTAGGTTATGCGTTTAAGTTCCATTTCTGACATTTTGTTGAGCACGCAGTGTTAATTGGAATACAGATAATTTGGGCTGATTTTTTAAAATTTTGTTGTGTTTCTGCTTAACCGTAGTATTTAATTATTAATTAGCCAATTATTATTCTTTTCGGTACGCTATCAAATCATTGTTGTTAACGTTAAATCATAACATTCAAGTCCACTGTAATGTTTTTATTTAATTTTTGGTCAAACATTTGTTACGTTATTTATAAATAAGATTGTAGGTGATCTGTTGGTAAATATATTCTGCTGGTTAATAGCTTTCATAATGAGTATCGGTTAGTATGAGAAATTATAATAAATCAAAACTTTAGAATATTCGAAAATTTTGTTTTAGGTTATGATTAAAATTAAAGAAACATGTTTCTTGGGTGGTTATCCATAACATGTGGTTCTATTTAGATTTTACATTCAGTGATAAGATTTATATAAAGTAATTTTTTTTTTTTAATACAATTTGTCGATATGATCTTGTTGCTTGTACCAATGTTTATGTACACACACATATATATATATATACACGTATATATATGTGTATGTTGCACGCACTCATTCATGGCATGTTTAGTTGAGACATGACTCTTATAGGAGTTTATAACTAAGCAATAAACACATTCTGTTCAGTTATTGGCAGTTCTTCACACCACTGCCTTAAGTTATTAATGTAATTTCAACATGTTGACTAAATGTTATTAAGGAAAGGATGTAGTTTATGTAAGATCAGTCACAGCTTTTATGATAGCAACAATATAATAATAAAGTACAAAAGTATTGATTAATGAGGTTTAAATTTAACTGAAATCTGCATCAGCTTGTCAATTGAAAAAAGTCAAAATAAATTTTATACAAATATTTAAAGTTATTTCCTGAACTATTTCTATATTTTTAGTTGAATTTATGCAAATTATTCTTAAATGTAGGTTGGTGTTCTTTGTAGGAGATATGTTACTGGTTCCTATACGTAATTTATATGACAGTTGGTATTTAGCTAAAAAACATATGTTAAAATAAAAACAAAAATTTTTTTATAAACTTTCTCTTTATTTATGATTTATCTACAGTGGGAAAATGTAACAACAGTTTAAAATTAATTCAAAATATTTTGCAAAAAACAATTATTATATCACGTGTTTTATTTGTATCTCAAGATTTAAATTTGAAAAAAATTAATTATGAACACAAATTTGCCTTAGTAAAAATGGATTTATAATTACAAAAGTGGACTTTGCAAGTTCAAAAAAGTTCATAGTCATAATCCTTCAAGAGATCTGATGGTGGCAATTTACATGTCCTCAGAACAGGTTTTTGCACATGTCTCCTCTGTGCTCAAGATAGAAGGAGGTATCACAGCTTCTACAATAGTTGGTTGTCATTTTTCTCTTTTGGTAACAGTATTCCATAGGTGGTTCTCTTTTTTCTTGTCGTCTGGTTGGTGACCATGCTTCATTGTTTCCTAGGACCTCTCTGATTATTGTTTTCAGTGACCAAGGTAGAGTAACAAGACGAGTTGCAGACGACTTTCCTGCCAGGTGGTAATTAACTGTTGAGTAGACTGTCATGCCCACCGGGCTGGTCTAGCGGTTAAGGTGACATCGCAGATCAGCTGATTTCGAAGTCGAGAGTACTAAGGTTCAAATTCTAGTAAAGGTAGTTATTTTTATACGGATTAGAATACTAGATCATGGATACCAGTGTTCTTTGGTGGTTGGGTTTCAATTAACCACACTTCTCAGGAGTGGTCGACCTAAAATAATTTTTTTTTTTAACCTCCAGAACTACCATTAGGTATATCTTCAGAGGATGAGATGATTGAATTGTAGCGTGTGTGAAAAATACCATGCTTGACCGGGATTCGAACCCGGGACCTCTGGATGAAAGGCTGAGACGCTACCACTTGCGCCACGGAGACCAGCAGGAGTGGTTGACTTGATTGTACAAGATTACACTTCATTCAAATTCATATATATCATCCTCTAAAGTATAACACCTTACGGTAGTTCCAGAGGCTAAACAGAAAAATAGTAAGACTATCATGAAATTTGCCCTTATAACTTTTTTCCTTGGCTTTCAGGTTTCTGTTCAAGTTTGTATAACTTTATTCCAGCAGTATTTATCAATCTGTAAAAGATACAAAGTGGCCAACATTTAGTTTTCCTAGAACATGACATAATACTGCACATTTGAACAAAGGTTTCCATGTCACCTTTAGTCTGGTTATAGTGGTCTATTATAACTGGTTTGTTACTTGTCTGAGATGTTGCTTTATCATGATGCATGTTGGAAATGAGGCACACCACTTTGTTTGACTTTGCCTTATAAGATAAAAGGGTTTTATTTTTACTGAACAGTTGTTTGGAATCCCCTAAAGATATTGTTTTGTGTGTAATCATTGAATGTGGAATTTTAGGTTTATTCTGATGGATTGTAAGTTTGTATGGTTTTCTAGCTAGACTATCAGCTAGGGATACACTGGTAAACCAATTTTCCATTGTTATGTTTTTTTTAGTACCCTTGATAGGCTTTGCTAATGTTTCAACGTGGTATTGGTCTAGAGGAGTTTTAGTTGTACCTCTTCCAAGGTAAGGTGCCACATTGAGCATGTGTTTGGAGCCAGTATCGCAAATACTGGCTCCAAACGTATGGCTTAAAGCCATAACTGGCTTTAAGCCATACTTAGCTGGCTTATTAGATATGTACATTTTGAAGGGACATCTTCCCCCGAAGGCTAACAATTGCTCAACTGTTGTAGTATAAAGTCCAGCTTCATAGTTGGCTGTACAAGCTGCAATTTGTGCACTCCTAACCTCACATATTAGTGCAAAACGATCATTAGCTCTTTGTTCTACTCTTGTTATTAAATCTCAAGCAATTGAAGTGTTTCTCTGCAAAAGTAGCTTTACATACATTTCCACTCTGTTTGATATTAAACATCTCTAAACTATTCAAGTAGTTATCTTGACTGAAAATCAAAATCCCTAAGAAAGCTTTTATTTCTGTTGGGTTTTTCTCACTTACAGAAAATTTGACTGTTTTGTAGTTGCCTGTTTTTGTAATACTTCATTGTTTTGAGTGAATATCTTGTTTATTAGAACATAGTAATAAACCTGAAAAACTTCTGAAGGGCCAAATACAATCTTACCCTCATCTTTAGGATGCCATCCAAGATTAATAATATTGTTACCTGCAGTTGCTGTAGCTTGTTTGTCCATTTGTATCCATTCTTCACTTCTACAATTTTTAAAGTTCTTAGCTGTGTTGTAAAATTACCAGGTGCATTTGTGGTTGAATATTGATTTTGTAGGTTGATGTCTGTTTGTTGTTGATGTAACAGGCGCATCTTGAGAAGATGCTTGCATTTCTAGAGAAGATATTTTATCATTATTAATGCTGTGAAGACCCACATTTTCGGAGACACAGTCCGTATGAGATGTTTTTGATTGTTATCTTTTAGCTGTACTATCATCAATTTCATCAGATCATCACTTGAAGGTTTGTAATCATCCAGAATAAGTGAGTAAATTGTCCTCTGATTCACTTCCACTGTCATCGTCAGCATCACTAAAATCATTGTCTAAAAGTCTGTCAATTTCTGAGGATCTCAGTGCTGTTTTTGAATATAATTGCACTCAACCAAAATCATTTTTAAAATTAAAAAATAGAATTAAAACAGTATGTAATACACAACTATTTACAGCAGTTACACACTAAAAACTATCCAAATAATAAAAATAAATTGACTACATACACAATTCTACATTCAGTAAAAAGTTACGGTACTGGTATCGGTTCGTAAAAACCAAGCAGAATCACTTTTACTGTGTAGCTTAAATGCTTTTGATACACTGTGGCAGGTGCATTGTGCTCATGGAGTTTGGTAGGAATAACCTATTTATTTATTACAGTCACCGCAAAAACCTGGCTTCTACTTTAGAAAAACTAACTTCGTACAGAAAAAATATGAATAAAATATGAAATATTGATACTATTCCAGGGTTAAACAAAAGTTTGAGAAGGTGATTTGCTGTGTTACAATTTTTTTTTAAGATTGGGAGTGTTAGACAATTAACAGCATCACACGAAATGGATAGTTCTATAGATTCCTTTCATAGCATAAAACGACAATATCATAATAAGATGTCAAATTTAAAGATGAAATGGGCTACAACTACAGAGTTTCTTTTTTATTGAAAGCTATTTTGTTTTAGAAGTATAAAATGAATGACAGAAAATAGAACTTTTTCATATAAATATTGTCATAAAATCAATTCTGTGAACACAAAAATCATAGTATTTTCAACTATTTAATATGGGAGATTTGTAAATAGGCCTTCTGAAATTTGTAAACAAATTGTAAGTGGTTGGAAGTTTTACCAATGTTGAATTCAGTAAGTGCTATTCTGGATAGTGGTTAAGTCAAAAGATACTTAAAATTGATTCTATCCTAAGACAAAAAATGTGACTAAATAATTGATTATTTGTGATCTTTATTGAATGAAATTCCAGTTATTTCCAACTGTATACTAGTGACAATAAATATTGGTTTAAACAATTGTAAACTGGAGAAATACTTGTATATTGTGAATCTTATCATGTACCCGCCACTGTATCATTCTAATGTTGAACTGGTCTAGGCAGATGCAAAATTTATAGTAAGAGAATAGAAAATTATGGGATATTTGTGTGAGAAACTAGCTTATGTTATCATATCGGAAAAATATGGGAAAAAAAGGAAAATATTTTATGACTGAAGATTTTTAACAATCCATTAAAAATATATATTGTTAGATAAAAAAAAAAATTGTAATAAATATGAATACAGGTTCTGATTCTAATGACTATGGTAAAGGTCAACCAGATTAAGTCTGGTTCACCAGACTTAGAAGTATAGTCAAAGTGACTACAATTTCTCAAAGTGTGGTTGAAAGAATTGCATGAAATTGCTTAAAAATTTAAGTAATGTCCTCCAAGTTTGTTTACAGTTCTATCTTGGTATAATATGCTGGATGGAAGAAGACTTTCCTGCAAACTAGGAATTGAATAGTTGAATAACAGTAATGGAATCATATTGCATCTGAAAAGCTGTAAACCATTTTTATATGATGTACATTTATTGGTAGATGTACATAATTTATTTATTTTTTTTTCAGATCCAGTTCCAGGAGATGAACACATTGCGGTTCTTCGAAAATATTTTGGACATTCCCAATTTAGACCTGTTCAATGGAAAATCATTCGGTCTATTATTGAGGTAACAACCTCTCTTTATTCTTAATAATTTTTTTTAATGTATTATTATTGTATCTATTTTAAGAAGGATTAGGAAGCCTCATTGTACTTAATTGACACTTTATCTGTTAGGTTATTGTGTTGCCACCAGACATGAAACATTTCGTGAATTGAGCAGCAGGTACTCCCTTTTGAGCTAAACCAAGAATGCTTTGAGTGTAAGAACCAAGTATTTTCACAAAGTGAGCACATAAGCCTGAAAGTTTGTGTGTTTTCTATGGAAGGCAAGCACACAAGCCTTTCACTGGCTCTTGAAAAATATGATTTTTTTTTTTTTACAAAAAGGGAGCAACACATACTGATGATTATGGTTCTTTGTGATACGCTCAAAATATGTGTTGAAAGCAACAGTAATTGCTTTCTTTGCATAATTTAAAGAGCAAAACCTGAAAACAGATATTGGTAAACAGGTAATTTTTTTTATAAGGCTCTTACCTTTATAAGGTAATTTTGTTAAGGCTCTTAATTTGTATTGGCATTTAATATAATCTATTAAATTTAATTAAAAGTAAACAGTTTATATAACAAAATACTTAAAAGTTTACAGTAAAGGATG
>JAAAKQ030133738.1:0-13424 GCA_010016005.3 Zanna intricata | reverse complement strand
ACAGGCAAGCTTTCTTGCAAAAAGGGCGCTTCCTGCATAGGAAGGCGGACTGGCCCAAGTTTTCACGCCTCTTGGGGACTAAGTTTAATGGTATGGTTCGTGATTTCGATGCCATTGAATTGGATGACCTGGCGGAGAGGTTTTTGCTTACTGTTGTTGCGGTGCGAGGCTTCAATTCCCCACAGTAAGGGTCGGGAGAGGGTGGCCCGGTGGTGGACGCGAGCCCTCACAGCCAAGAACGGGGCTGTGTGTAGGCTGCGGAAGATTGCCCAGCGCGGGCGTGATCCGGGCCGGCGTGTCGACCTTATGATGGAACCTCGAAGGGAACACGCCAGGTATTTTCGGTTAGTTCGTGCCTCGCGTAGGGATTCCTGGCGCACTTTTGTGCGTGAACAGGGAAATAAAAATCTGTGGGTGTTGTGTATCGAGTGCTTAGATGTAAGAAAAAGACTGACGTTCTTCTGTCCGCTCTCTCGACCTAACAGGGAGTAGTTGTTAAAAAGAGGCGTATTCTCACGCTTTTGTTGAATGACTTACTCCCAGATGATACGGAGGCCGGGGAGGCTTCATTTCATCATCGAATACGGCGCGAGGTGGCGACGTTCCGCGCTGAACATCGATCTCCGGAGATAACGGAGGCGGAGGTCCGACGGGTGATCTGTAGCATAGTCCGTAATAAAGCCCCCGGGTGTGATGGCATAACAGTTGAGCTCCTGGTTCGTGCGTTGCCCGTTATTACGAGCCCGTTGACCAAAATTTTTAATAAGTTTCTTTTTGCTGGGTCAAGAATAGAACTTCCGACCGTTATCGGTACATTTCCCCCGAGACTGAGTTATGCTTAATTGCCAGTCCGGTCTCGGGTCCGATAAGTTCTTCGGGGAGGAAAGTTTAGTCAGTATGGGACAGGTTATATTATGCCTAACAAAATCTTGGCAAAGCCTGTTAGCCTGTTTGCTAACCCAGGATGGATAGCGGCCTGGGTCCAACCTCAAAATACCTGTAGTGGCGTGCATCACCGGCATTCCTTCACCTCTGGACAAAAAAAAAAATAGATTATATCATCATAGTTAAAAAAGATTTAGAAATCAACTCGCAGACTGCAAAGCTTATATTGGAGCGACCATTATGTAGTAATAATAAAACATAGATTTGGGTTTAAAAACCTGAAAATAAAGTGTCAGATGAATTGGTGGAATTTAGAGAAGCTTGAGGAAGAGAACGTAAAGAAGATTTTTGAGGAGGCTATTGCAAGAGATCTGCGTAAAAAAGATAAGGTAGAAAATGTATAAGAACAGGAGAATGTTAAAAAGAAAATTCTTAAATTAGCAGAAGCAAACTTGAGCAGAAAAAAGAGAACTGGTAGAAAACCTTGGATATCAAAGGATATATTGCAACTGACAGATGATCGTAGGAAGTGTAAGAATGCTAGTGATGAAGAGGTAAAAGGAACTGTCAACAGTTAAGAAATACTATAATCAGAAAGTATAAATTAGTGAAAGAAGAGTGGATAAAGGAAAGTGTTCAGAAGAGGAAAGAGAAATGATCATTGGTAAAATAAAGGATACAGGAAAGTTAAGAAGAATTTTGTGGTACATAAATTAAAATCTGTGTTAAAGATGTTACACCGATTTATAAAATAAAAGAAAAGGTTGACAGGTGGGTAGAATATATTGAACAATTATGTGGAGGAAATTAATTATAAACTGGTGTTATAAAGGAAGAAGGAAATGAAAAATGATATATATACAGAGATCTAAATTTAAGAGGTATTAAACGATTTTAATAGCAGAAAAGCTCTTGGAGTAGATGGGAGCAGAATTTTTGCGCAATGCAGGTGAGACAACGATAGATAGAGTATACAAATTGGTGAATAATATTTACAAAAAAGGGGAAGTTCTATCAGATATCAAAAAGAAGGTTATAGTCATGATACCAAAGAAAGCAGTAGCAGATAAATGTGTTGAATACAGAACAATTAGTTTAACTAGTCATGCATCAAAAAAACTTAACTAGAATTTGTACAAAAGAAATGAGAGGAGAGTGGAAGAAGTGTTAGGAGAAGACCAATTTGTTTGCAGGAAAAGTATAGGGACAAGGGAGCAATTTTAGTGCACAGATTAATAGCAGAAGGAAGATTAAAAAAAAAAACCAACTTACTTGGCATTTATACGTGTAGAAAAGGCATTTGATGACATAGACTGGAATAAAATGTTCACCATTTAAAAAAAATTGATGGTTCAAGTATAAAGATAGAAGAACATAAGAAAGGGAATCCAATAAGGATGTTCCCTAACCCTGTTACTTTTTAATCTTTACTCAGAACAAGCAGAGAAAGATAAAAATATAATAATGAAATGCAATAAAAGTGAGGATATCAATAAAACTAAAAGATTTTAACTGAATTAGAATCTACAAATACTCATACTGAAATTAGAAAAAAATTGATCCAAAATTAAAATAACTGTTGAAGAAAAATTTGGATCTCTGGATTTTATGATAGTACAAAAAATGGATTACCATTAAATGAAAGTAAGCTAACTGCAGGAAGAGCAATGGCTCTTTTATACAACAAGAATTACACATACCAGTAATAGGCTTAAAATCTCAATTACATGATTCCTGCTTAACTTCTGGGTCACTTAAAATTTTGTCAATAATAGATCTAACAGAAAGAAATTGTTCTACTTTTTCTTTTTCTTTTTTTTTCAATTTCCGGAACCACTGTTAAGGTATATCTTCAGAGGATGAGATGAATGAATTGTAGCATCTCTGAAAAATGCCATTTAAAATGTTTTTCTGAACAAGTCTCATTACTTTATTTACCTCCTCGTATATGGTTCAATATTTCTGTTGATCTTTTTGTGTGGTAAAAGTTTAAATCACAGAGTATGGTAATTAATGAAAAAAGGCAGTAAAGGTTGAGAATTTGGTGCAAGTATGATTAAGGCAATTATATAGAAACTGCTTAATTAAAAGAGTTGAGCTGTAACAAGATAGCCAAAATGGTGTTAGATGAACTGATATTAAGCTATGGATTTATGAAGATTAGTTCCATATTGTAAAACTTGGCTGTTAAGTAAAGGACAAAGTAAAGTGTTTGTGAAGTTTTGCTGTAAAGTTGTGTGACAAATGGAGGAGGGTAATGTGAGTGAGGACATAGATCAAAAATTAATATGATGGAAATATATTACTGATGAAGTTATTCTAAAGTGACTTATAAGAGTAAAGAATGTTGAGTTAAGAAGAGAAAACAGATTGTACAATTTAGTAGAGCATTCAGTGGAAACAGCTGCTGTAGACAACTAATGAGGATGAGTAAAGACAAAGACTGGTTACCCGAGAAAGTTTTTCATTGGCAGCCTTCATAAGGAATATGAAGAAGTCATCAAGGTGGAGAGTCAAAAAAAATAAATGAAATGCCTGATGACTTAAATGAAGCCTGCAAAAGTCAAGGTATGAGGATCGGCAGAAGGAAGACAAAATATATGGTGTTAGGTGAAAGAGAGGAGAGGATTGATATTAAGATAGGAAATGAAGTTAAGAGCAGGTGAAGAAATTTCAGTACTTAGGGAGCTTTATAACTGATGACCTGACTTGTACAGTAGAAATTAAAACAAGAATATCAAGAAGTAAGCAGGCATTTAATAAGAAGAAAGTTGCTGTGTGGAAAGTTAAACTTAGCGTTAAGGAAGAGATTAAAGAAATATTTTATTTTGAGTGTTATGCTGTATGCAGCTGAAAGTGGATAATGAGAAAGGCAGACAGAAAACAAATTGAAGCTTTTCAGATGTAGGAATATAGGAAAAGGAACTCGCTAGGAAATTGTTTGAGAGGAAGGTGTTTATTACTGCAACAGAAGACTTGGTGAATGGAAGGGCAGGAAGAGGAAGAAAAAAATTTCAAGTGATGGATGGGATTATGGAAAAGGGAACATATGCAGAAACAACGAAGTTAGCAAAGGATAGAACAAGGTGAAAAGCAACAGCTATAATAGGACCTGCACTAATGGCATAACACTATGAATGAATGAATCGGAATCCGAATGTTAGAGTATGAAATGGAAACACCTGGGTTAGCCCCCAGGAAAAATCCAAAATCATTAGCCAGTAAATTGGTGCTAATATTGTTTTGGGACTACAAAGGTTTAATTTATTGCAATTAAACGGAAGAATTATGCACAGTCCTCAGGGATTACTATTATTATATGCTAGAAAATAAAGTAAAACCTGTAATAAAGAGGAATCTCAAAGAGCATAATTCTTCTATTTTTAAAAATTCAACAAAATTCTGAATACGAGTTATAGCAGCCTTGTATAAGCCGCGCGTTTTGATCAGGTTTATTTATTTCAGTAGAATCCATGACTTACTGTAACAAACGTAATATTGAATTATATACACGTATAGAAAATGATTATAATACAGGAATAAAGGAACAATAATACAAGGATTACAACACGATTATATTATATGGAGCAATAATTACACACAGGATAAAAACACCGGATAAGAATAAATGCAACGAATGCATAGTATAAGGCAAAAATGAATAACACAAACAGTAAATTAGATCATTAGTCAATTAGATCATTTGAACTGATTTTTCAAATAAATAATAGCTAACAAAATTGAACTGACCTTCAGTACATAACGATGATGATGATGTTGACAAGAAAATGGTAACACTCGCATTACAAATTGATGTTTTGACTATGATACTTGTAGAATACGATACTCGCTGGAGAATGCGACACTTGTGTCTCGAGACAGTACGGTGAGTAGCCACGAACTCGCCCGAAATGAGCCGATCGCTCGCTCGAGTTCTCCTCACAGTCGGAGCCACACGCGTATTTCAAATTCAACATTTAATAAAACTTAATTTTAACTAAATGAAATGTAAAAAAAAAAAATACAATGTAAACGAGAATACCATAAATATATTTTAATAAATTAAAATATTTATTAATATTTCGCGCATATTTCAAATTCAACTTTTAATAAAACTTTACTAAAACTTAACTTTAACAAAATGAAATGTAAAAAAAAAAAAAAGATATAATATAAACAAGAAAAATATAAATATATTTTAATAAATTAAAATATTTATAATTGTTTTTGTATATATCTGTATGTTATTGTTGAGTGAAAAATAACCATGTTCTTCGGTAAGCGAGTTAAGTTGCTGTCAGGCCGCTGCTGACAAGCCGGCCTCACCGTCCTGTCTCGAGATACATGTGAATGCGACCGGGCGAGCACGTAAGCGGCCGACAATGGCTGATGGCTATACTACGCATTTTGAATTATACTTACTTATCCACAAATCGTACTATATTATAAACTTGCATTGCATACGAATTTGCATAAAACGATCACAACTTGGGCACATACACGATCTATAATTATACGCGTTTTATTTTTTTAACATTGGAACATTATTTTAACATACGAACTAACACACATGGTATAAATTTCCTTCAACTTGTGAAACATAAATACATACTCACACAATTCACAGTTAACACGTTATAAACATTTTGAAATTCGAACAGTTCATAATTTAAGTTACATCGGAGGGCCAAGAATATGTTAGATAATTTTGCACAAAATATGATTAAATCGTTGGTGTATTAATCAAACAAGGTTTGTTATGTAGTGGACAGGGTTCATGTCCCAGGATGTAACAAAGTATACACAATTATGAATATCGAATTTAACACTATTTATTAATATGAAAAAAGTTGAAAGTTGAATACAGTTTTATTAATGAATTGCTCATTATATGAAGGTAGACACACAAACACATTCATGAAAACGTAACTGTTTTGCACGTCCAGCTAGTTGCAAGGCTAGTCACTAGGGTTGGGCGAAAAGAATCATTATGATTCAAATCACACAAATCAGTTCGATGTTGAGATTATAAACACTGATTCGAATTTTTCACTGAATCCGAAGTCAATAATTATTAAGAACACATATAAAATATTTTTTGAAATTAATACTTCTTTTGGCGGGACTGGGACGGGGAAAAATCTCCATCTCGCCGCACGTCACAACATCGTACTGACTGACATTAATTCTAACCCCTAAGGAGGCCTCGGAGCGAAAAATGCCGAGAGCTTTTTTTGTAGGGGATGCGCTGAAACCGACCAAAAAAATTCTAAATTTCCTCCCGGGGTGGGGATTACGCCCCCCAAAATTTTTGCGCGACTACGAGGAGACATCTGAGCGAAACTTTTTGTAGAGCTCGTAAAACTGCTTAAGAGTCGAGAAAGGAAATTCGGCCCCCGCCCACCATTGGGCCCAAAATTTAAAAAAAAACCTGTTTTTTTAACTTTTTCGGCCGTCTTACCGCTCCCCTGAAATTCCCTCGAGGTGGAATCAATATTTCATTATAGGTTTCATTCGGAAGTGTGAAAAACTCCATACAAAATGTTCAAAAACTGTAGGGGGTCGGGGAACACCAAAATTAAATTTTCATAGTCTTCAAGGGCGTGCAAGCCTTTATTCGACATGCGAGCAACTTTCTTTACTTATCTGTGACCTATGTTTTTTATTGGTGCCTCCCCTTCAGAAAACTCTAGTTTATTACAGGCTTTTAAACCGATAGAGTGACTGGGAAAAATTTTTAGATATGAGGGCTTTTTTTGGAATACTGTGTATGTTTTTTTTAAATATTGTACATTTATTTATTAGTTATCTTAATACATGCCTATCCCAATTTATATCATTGCAATATTTAATATTTCATTTTATAACAATATTATCATTGCCCATGCATCTCCGTTATAGTAAATTTAAATTTTATTAGAACATTAAAATACACCCCCAGGCCAGCTAGAAGTATTAACTTCTGTCAGTCAGTCTCGCGACTGACTTTTTTTTTTATTTATGAATCACTGCAATGCAATGCCAAAAAACCATAACAGCCACTTTTGTTTAAAATACCGATACATATAATAAAATTGATTCGTACCAGCATATTCTATTAGTTTATATATTAAGTAGTCGTTTTATGCAAGTGAGAACATGTCTGATCCATAACCAAGGACACATCGGTTCGAATCCGACTTCACATACATATATTTTTTTTATTTATTTTTTAATGTAAATATATTGATTTATTAATAATTATTAACCTATGCAAAAATGTTTCAATTAAAATGAAAAGTACATAGTTTTATTGCACTAATAAATTCTGATTTTTTTTTTATTGTTATTACTGAATTATTATTTATTGTAAATCAGTTTTTAATAATTATTAATAAATCAATATATTTAAATTAAAAAATAACATACATATTTGAGGTCAGATTCGAACCGATTGCCTTCCCCTTGCAAGAGCCAAGTAATTTAATATGGCTATAACTCTGTAACTAATGAAAATAAGAACCACTTAAATATCGTTAAAAAGCTCTCAATGACAGCTTATTACTGCAGTTAAGAAAAAGTCCAAAATCAAAGTATTCTGTATACTTCTGTTCCAATCGATTGCTTTCAAAAGGGGAGGTGCAGAACTAGATGTTTCAACAGTCCTAAATCCAAACTTTCAACATTCTACAACTAATCGTTTTTAAGTTATGCGAGATGTATATGTACTTACGTATGTTTGTATACGCCGAAAATAGTCAAAATGGATTCAGGGTTGGTCAACATGATATTTTCTAGTATTGTGTGTGACTAATAGAGTTGGCTAGTGATTTGATGATTTGTTGCTCGGATTTAAATCATTTGTTATAAATCCCTGAATCCCAATCCCATTTTACACTGCTTCGAATCAGTAGTTCTAAAAGAAGCCGAACTTTAATTCATCTGTAACAACAGTTATGATTCGAACGAACAAACTGAACACAATTACTCTTACTCTCTGCTGCTAACATATGCAGTTTTAAATCTGATTTTGTTAATATTATGTGGGAATCACAGCTTTACTAGTGGACCATGCAGCTGATTTGATGATTTCATAATCATCTTAGCCTTAAAACAAACAAATCTAATATACATAAAATTCTTTTCTTTTTTTTTTTTTTTTAATTTTTTATTTATTTATTTTTAGGGTAACAACATCAAGAACAGACTAGCATCAGCAAAGAAACTTTAGAAAAGATGTCTGCTGTTATCAAATATAGATCTAAGAATTTAAACAATTTTTTTTAAATCCTAATTTTATGGTAATGAAATGATGACATTAACACTAGAAATTAAAAGAATAAAGGGATTGAAATGTGGTACTTCAAGGTATTTAAAATCAAGAGAAATATAAAAACTATAGAGGAAGATAAAGAACACAAAACAAATAGCAATGCTGTAGATGTTATAGATATGTTGAGATTAAAGTTTGCAAATAACAAAAAGTAATAGAATATAACAAAATTACTAAATTCTTTTTACTTCATAAAAAATACTATATACAATTAAACTTTCAACTTAAGTTTTGTTTTTATTTACAAACAGAAAGCTAAGTATTTTACTGAAATTTCAGTCTGGTGGATCTATTTTTGTACCTTCTTAGGTTCTTCAATTAAAATTTTTAAAGTAAAAACAATTTTCAGGACGAGTCTCCTATCAAATAGGTTAAAATTAATAGGATCAAGTAACAAGCTTAATATTATTAAACAATAACACTAACTGAAAAACACAATAATAAAAAAACATAATTAATAATTGTATTTTAATTATTAATTAATGCATTACAATATTTTTACAGAAGTATATCAATTAATATTAATTGATGACATCGATAAAAAAAAGATTGACCAGATAAAATCAACATATAGCAGCAATAAAATAGTAACATAGATTATAACTGGTAGATTTTTTCAATTTATAAAACCAAAATAAAAACCACAATGAAATCAAAAGGTACTGTAATTTTTATTTACTGGACATGAATGTTTTTTTTTTACAACACAAATAAAAAAATAAACTAAATTAATTTAAAATAAATGATAACAAAACTTAAAATGACAGTATTTCCATACATAAATGAAGTAATAATACATGAATGTGTATTATATAACAAATATTTTATACAATTAAAAAAAAACATAAAATGTATATTTATTTAGTTGATACCAATATTAAATACATAATAATAATTACAGTATATGCTAGATGGATCAAAGAGAACACAGCATGTTTTTACTCAATTTTTTAAACAATCTTTAAAAATTATATAAAAAACTTTCTGAAAACAGATTTCATTAAAAAAAAAAAATATTTTATTATAAATAATAAGTTATTACTTATTAATATCTCATTAAAATCAAGAAAAACAATATCTAATTAATTCATTCAAAGAGAAAACTTATGATTGTCAGCGTCAACAATTTCATGGCATTTAATCATAACTTAATTCCATAACAAATTCTGTATATAATAATTAATTTACATACAAACAATTTAAAAAATAATTTAAAATTAAAGAAGTATTCAATAAGCAGTCTATATAATCTAAGTAATTTTAGTAAATATATAATCAAAACAACTAACAACGAAACTGCTTTTTGTTCTCATTAAAAACTAAATATGTAATAAATATTATATCTACTTTACTTAGAAAGTGAGTTCTTTAGAAGGAATGACTAGACGTACTGATAATTCTATCAAATAGTCTCTTTGACCCATGAATTATTAATAATAATGCAAATCATAACATGATAATAACATGTTACAATATACATTACATTTATTCTAATTTAATATTAATAACAATAATAATAAACACATATCACTATAAATAATAAAAGAAAATAACCTCAACCACTAATTAAATATTAAAATAAATATTTAAAAGAAATATTTGAAAGAGCATTAACAGAAAAAAAAGTTCAAATATATATTCCTAATTATTTACACTTATTTAATTTATTTATTCTCACATTAACCAATAATCAACTATCTTTAAATAAGCAAACTAAACAATACTTAAAAAAAAAAAAAATTCAATCCATACTCCCACAATTATTTATCAGACTCTCTTACAAAATTTTCTTATATTTTCCTAATATATTTATACAATCCATCACCTATTCATAGAAAAAAAAAAATTGGTACCGGAGCCATGCGCGAAGTTTACCTCAACGTAGCCTGGCCCAGCTTTATCACAGTAATAAAAATTCTCTATGAATTATTTATTCATTAATAAATTGATACACAATATTATATAAATAATTTTATATAATATTTTTTAATTATTTATTTATTTATGTATGTATTATTATTATTAATTATATTATCGTCATCGTTGCTTGTAAAAAATAATTCGCTCACTATATTCACCAATAATTTATTAATAATGTATGTACGTAAAAAAAGTCCCAATAATACGTAATAGTAGTAGTAGTAGTTGTAGCAGTAACAATTTTAAATCCACCATTCATCACATTTAATTCATTAATTAAATTATATTATAATATAACCTTTAGTTAATAGTTAATGTACAATAAAGCCATGGTTATCGTCATAATTACAATCATCAAATGTTAACATCATGTCAGTATAATCATTTTTATGTGCTTTTTTTTTTCTTATGGGCCAGGCCATATTTTGTACATTCAAAATGCACACCATTATTATTATTATCATTAATAATAATAATAATAAATTTTTATAGGTACTAAAGTACATATTAATTTTATTTACTAACAACTAATTTAACCTTAAAAACTGACACTATTATTAGATCGTAATATATAGTTTTAATATTATATAATATAAATAATTTTATTAGATAATATTAATCAAACCTAATTAATCACTTTATATTGTGAACATTCTCCTCTCTTAGATAATATTGTTTTTATAAAATAAAAACATTAAATAATTACTGACCACTACAAAATTTAAAATAAAATTTTAAATAAGGCCGTTAAGTATACCCACACTCATGTATGCAATGCACACATACATAAAATACTCTCAAATTTTATTTATACTACAATTTAAACATGAAATAGCATACAATTAAAGTAATGTATACCCAAGATAGAGTGCTCCTTAAAATACATATTAGTTAATGAAAGATTATGTTTATCAAAATTCACAGACTTTATCATCTTGTTGCCAAGGTTGTTTTAATAAGTTATGGTTCCAATAAGTTATATGAGTATAATTAGTAATCTGGGTTTAATTGACAGAATATGGATTTTATAATATGTAATTACTATATTTAAATTTATGTTAGGGTTTTACGAGTAAAAAAAATGAACAAATGAACTTAATTTGCAAAACCAAAACTGTAAACAAAAAAGAGTTCTAACTATACTAATATTTTATGTTCTTATTTAAACCCATACTGATAACCGATTTTTTCTTTATATCCATACAACAATATTTTCATAATATTAGATGAGACCGTCCGTATGGTACGGATGAATTAAATGGCATGAATCTATAATGAGTATGAATAATAAACAATATGAATTAAAATAACTATAGCTATGATTAAAAGAAATATAGCGGAAGAGTTTTTTATCCAAGATTTATTATCTCAATTACGTCTAATGTAAAACACAATAGTACGATCACTAAAGAATTTTCAAGTAGTATATGAATTTAAGAATTAAAAATTATTAACTTTAGATTCCAGTCCTATTTTTCTTATTCTTCTATATTTTTGAAGTGTACAACTTGTCTCGCTTCATCTTCAGGTGCCCATTAATCTACATCAAACTCTACTAACTTTGCATCACATCAAAAACTGAAAAAAAATAAATATGTTAAAATACAATAATATTAACAAATGATTTATTATTAAAACTGTTATTGAAGAAATAATATACATCTTGTTAAATAATAAAATCAGAATGTAATGTGCGGCAAGTTTATTTCTGCACATTTCAAACAGTTTATGTGAGTTCATTACAATGGTTTATCTTATCTTTTAATTTACCACCATCAGATTTTTTCCATTACTCAAGTTTCACAAGAATTGCAAAAAAGGAAAGTTATGAACATGAGAGAGGTAATAAAGCTTAGCTAAGAAGAGATTAGATAAATCGTTACTGTCAACCAATAAAAGCTCATCACACAAACTAAATTGTGATCATTCTTTCTTTAAAAATTGTTTCATTTTATTGCTTTGATTTCACTCTCAATAATTATGTCCAAATCTAAACATTATTATTATAACACTACAACAATAGATTTACAAATATATGAAATAAATTAATTAATTTGGATTTTTTTGCTGTAGTACAAATTTTTGAGTAGTTAATAAATGTAGAATTTAATTAATGTTTGCCTGAAAATGAGGAGAAAATTTTATCTTAACCCTTAACTGCAAGGTGTAGCATATATGCAACAATATTTTAACATTAATTATTTTGTATTTTGTTTACAATGCTATACTGGATAATGTAGCACATATGCATATAATATTTGTTGTTTTAGTACATTAAACTCCTATTTGGAAAGCCAGCGTTATTGTTTACTCATTTTACATGTGATTTTCTCAAGCCTTGTTGCGGTTAGAGGTTAGTGATTTTTAAGTGGTTGTATTAATTTATTTGAGTCATATTGTGCAGTAATTAATTCTGAACAGTTGATTGTGCTTTTTTAAATCAGTTGTGCAATTAGAACTCCTTATTTTAATATAATAATTTGTAAATTTCACCTTGTTGCATATCTGCACAGTATGCAATAACACTATGTTGTGCTGAATTGAGATAAGTAAATTATTTTTATTCTGATTTGAATGTAATCATATTTTTAAAAATGGAAAAAGATAAACTTTAAGAAAAAAGTAAATAAAACGAAGTAGTCACTTAAAAATTATTATATTCTTATATAATTAACTATTCCTTCAGTAATGAGTTAGTATCTGATATTGATAGTCTGACATGGGATATGAGCCTACAGCAGCAGTTAGCTAAATTAGATGAACTAATGACTAAGTTTACTCCTCAATTGGTGGATAAACAAGAAATTCAGAATGTAAAATATACTGTGACCATTAGTAATGCCAAGGAGTCTGGACAAGCTGAAATTAATCCTCACCTATTTTATATGTCAGTTGCTACAAGCAGATGGCCAATTATCTTCTACATCTCAGGCTGATAGTAACAAAAATAAAATGCCATTAAAATATAACTGAGTGTACTAGCAGATAACATGTCTTAATTCTTAACTGAACAAATATTTGTTCTAAAAATTTTAGAAGCAAAGATGCAAGTAAGACATTCAGAATTTCTAGGAATGAGATAAAAAATACTTAGGAATATGTGTTATGATAACAGCGCTATGTATACCAAATGTCCAAAAGTACTGGTCTAAAAATTTAGGTAATAAAGCGATTAAAGAAGCAATGCCAATAAATTGTTAAGAAAAAATTAAGACAATTTCTTAATTTTCAAAATCTAAACATGTTTGTACCAAATGGACAAGTAGGACATGACAGATTATTTCATTTACGCCCTGTAATTAATTCT
>JAAAKQ030133726.1:10056-27557 GCA_010016005.3 Zanna intricata | reverse complement strand
TGTGTAACTCATCAGCTATTTTACATGAACGATTGACTGTTTTATGATTGATTGAAGAATGTAATAAATTATATTCATATGTTAAAACCCATTCACATTTCTTACGTGATATGAATTTTCCGTCTTCACTGAGATGTTCGCTTCTCAGCCTCTTGAATCCGCTTTCATTATGAAGTTTGATGGGAAGTACGTTCGTTCGATCTCTTTACTTAACGCCGCAAACGATAAAAATAGTTTCTATATTAATATTGTTGAGAAGATTACTAATCTCATAAAATTTTAAGTTGAATTCTAATCTTTCCAAGACCTTCTTAAATTTTTGCAATCTGTTGCTTCATTCATCTATTGTGTCCTTTTTCATTAGCGCCAGCGATCTTAATATGAAACAACCGATAACAATAAATCAGTTATTAATATATAAGTAGATACAAACAAGCTATTAAATCGTATGCAATAACTATTCGAATTAAATTTATCTTTATTCACGAATTCTGTTTGATAATTTGACACGCTCCCTACAGAATGGGCACTGAATTCCCTCTCTGCTCTGTTCACCCAGAAATAAGTTTGTTACACATTTCTTGCCTGAATTATGCCACACAGTAATAGAGGTCACTTTCCTAATGACGTAAATTTATTTTATTTTACTCGCTTATTTAAAAACAGTACAGATTAATTCATATTAAATTATCTATTTATTTATTTTATGTATAATAAGTTCATAGTTTTATATTTAGTTATATATATATAAACAAAAATAATTATATTATAATGCGGGTAATCACAGGTTTATTTACTTCAAATATTTAAATTACTGCGATCGTGAGAACAATTTAAAAAGAACGGTGTATTAGTGTTAAATATAATCTTCATTCTCGCTTTACAATATTTTTTTTTTTTTAACGACGATGAAGGAATGCACTGGCGCACGCACTGCAGGGTGTGTCAGGCTCGAAACCAGAGAACGCTATCCCTGAAAAATGCACGAGTGCCCCTCCCCCACCCACTCACGACCTCTTAAACCAAGAGGACCCGAGTGCTTCATCAGAGTGCCCCGACCCAGTTCACTCGTGCTTGTGTCCTGGACCAAAGCATCCTCAGCAAACAGGCTGCCTCCCTTGCCTTACACGATTGCCACGATTCGAACTTCTCTGTTTTTTTTTTGTTATCTCGCCATGACACCCTCTGTACCAAGCCTAACTAGACCTACTTCCGCCCATTCTTCGACTAACTTAAACACTAAACTATCTTACGCCTTGAACCCTGTTAACATTATTTTTACCTAAAAACTACTCTAAACCTAACCTGACGCCTGATACTTTTTTGTTGTATTTTTTTTTAAAACTAGTTTGAGTTAGTCCAGTCCTGTGCTGACCCGCATCTTGTTCACTAACTTCTGATCTGGATAGAAATGCCAATCACTCCTACCACGCTCTCGCTACCACAGCCCTCCCAAGTCTAACAAAACCCGGCCAGTGGTCGGGGAAGATATACAATAAAAATACACACACATCTTGAATGTAACAGTCCTTAAAACTACTTCTTCCGCAGTCAGAGTACAGCGGCCGGTCCCAAAATACATAAATATAACAGAAGAAAAATGAAGAAATACATTTCCGCAAGAGTCAGCTGATGCTCCAGTTGTCCTAATCGGGTGCCCAAATCTCAGGTTCTTTCCCCTTTACTTCAAGAATTCTGGCGGCCAGAGTGGCAACTTCATTCCATTGCGTCCTCCCTTGGAGCATCTATCCGACGATATCATCAGCTGTAAGGTGATGGTGGCCCAGGGTTCTTCTGGACCCATCCCAACGTTGGCATTGAAAAAATACGTGCTCCGGGGAATCATCTGCTCCGCAGTAGAAGCAGACAGGGTCCGTTCTTTGTCAAAAACTTAACAGGTCGGGCCTAAACCCCCGTGGCCCGAGAGGAGCTGGGTGAGATAATAGTTCACCTCCCCAAACTCCCTCCGTATCCAAGGTTCAATTCTAGGGATCAACCTACTTGTCCAAGCCCCTTTCTCACTTCTTTCCCAGACGTACTGCCACTTCTGCAGCAGCATATCCCTGGTGGCTGTCTTCTGGACACTCGTACTTCCTCTCCTCTTAAGTTCGAGGGCTCTAAGTCTAATCGGCGGGACACCCGCGATCACCTCAATCTCCTCAACTGACACAATCCGGTATCCCGACGTAATCTCTACTCACCCCCCACTCAGGGCGCCGCTTTTTTCTCTACCCACCTCACAAGAAGCGATGCTCATTTCTCTTAACATCCATGGCATCGAGCCATACCGGTACTGCGTATAGCATTATCGATGTGGCGAACGAGAGCAGCAACCTTCTCTTGCTTGCCCTTGGTCCTCTCTGGTTTGACATGATCTTCCCAAGGTCGGCCAACCTGCTCTGTCCTGTCCGTAAATTTCTTGACATGGCTGGTGGACTTGGCAGATATCTCCACCTAGACTCTAAGGTATTTTACCTCTTTGGAGTCTGATACTACTTGTCCCTCCACTTGCAGCTGCCTTAGACGTCTTCTGCTGACCATGGCAATCATGGCGGTCTTTTCTGGCGCAAATCTCAAGTCATGATTGCAAAGCCAATCACACACGAAACGAACGGCAGCATCCGCTGTGGATTTCACGTTTGCATGTAATAGAGGACCAGTAGTTTTGTTACGTGACATGTGCGATGGGATGAGTCCACTAAGGGTTGGTACACCCACGATTTGTTTCCGGAGGTAGTTATCTTGTCTGCTAATAAATGGGTATCCCCCAATCGGCATGTGACCCAATTTCTTTCCGGGCATAGCGCTTTTCGGCATAGTTTGGCTAGGTTTCGTCTTGTGGCGTCAGGACTTTGCCCGGACTGTAGGGTCCCGGACAGTGTTAGCCATGTGCTATACGTCTATCCCCGGTATGAGTTTGCGCGTGACAGAGTGGTTAGGGAACTTGAGAGATTACGCTCAGGCCTTGATTTAAGGGTCAATTGGAAGACCAGAGCTGAGTGGCAGCTTGTCACTTGCTGGTTTCCTGCAGACCGTTGCGTCTTACAGGGTTGTGGAAGGTGTTTAGCAGTTAGGAGCCTGGGTGGCTAGAGTTCCGGCTTCTCCAGTTAATTGGCTGGATATAGGCGATTTGGCGATGAGTCACGGTTATTTTCTTACCGCGGAGATTGCATTATGGTATGGCTCTGGCAGGGCTTTTAGGTTTGCGCTGCTCTGCTAGAGAGTTGATAGGAATATTAGTCTTGGCATCGTTGGGGTCTGTTCGTTATGCGGGCGGCCGTGGCGGTGTCGGGGCTGATGTGGATTTAGATGTGACGGAAGAGAATGTCACGTGAACGTGGTACTTTGGGAGGTATCTACCTCCGGTTAGACCCCTAGTGAATGTATATTGCATGTGTAATGTAGTTATAGATCAAAATTACGTTGCTGCGAGCAGAATTTTACGTGGGAATTTGATCTCCAATCGATTTGGTCGTTGCATATATGGCATTCAGTCACATGGGCAGTTAGATTGATTTGAGTAGGGGCGGAGTTTCGTGCTTCCGCGTTGCGGTTATGTAGCTGTAGGGCTACGTGTAGGTCGACCTAAGCCTATGGCGAGGGCAATTACTGCTGAGGTATTTTACTCTGATGCTAAATGTCGACCGCGACATTTGCATCGGTGGCTTCCCGACCGAGGCCTGGCTGATGAGATATGTAATCAGTACGAAGGTCAATTCAGACGATTCCCGGTAAAGCCCTCAGGGCTAGGAACGGAAGGAAAGGTGCGGCGGCCGGAATCGTCACTTGGTGAGTGTCTTCCCCTACGGGGGTTGGGATGATCCTCCACATGCCCAGATACCAGCAGGGCAGGTCGTCCGCGTACGCGACCGACTGCACATTTTCCAGGAAGTCAATCCGCAGCAGGCCGTCGTACGCAACGTTCCACAACAACGGTCCGAGTACTGAACTCTGTGGCCACCCTCCATACATGTTAAACTGAACAGGACCCTCCTCGGTGTCGGTAGTGAGGATCCTGTTGTGCACATAGTCGTTGATGGCTGCCAGGAGGTAATTACTTACCCCCTGGCCCGTAGTTCTTCTAGTATGTGTCTCCAGGGGACGCTATTAAAAGCGTTCGGAACATCCAGTAGAATCACCAGTGGAATCTTCAGCCAACGCCAGGTGCCCGCCGCCGTGTCCATGGCCCATGCTCGCATATGCTAAATGGCATCTAGGGAGGACTTTCCTTCTTGAAATCCAAACTGTAGCGGTGAAAGTCCGCCCTCCGCCTCAATCTCTTCCTGAAGGCGTTCCCCAAGCAACCTCTCATACACTTTCCAGGGTACTGATTAAACAAGAGGTCAAATCCAGTCGAAAGATAGATATGAGTACTGAACTTCATTTGTTCGACAAATCAGATTAAGAATCATCTCACTCTTGCTGTAGTACCATAAAAAAAGGAAAACCTGCACATTCAAGCATGAAATGAAATGAAAAAAGTAGTAAAAAGGAATTAGAGTAATCGACGATCTTCATGGAAAGATTTTTTAATTTTTCAATAAGAGAACACCAAGAAACGAGTAGTAAAGGAATACCGAGATTATTTGTTGAACAAATCTTTGCTAGAATCAGTATAAATATTGTGTGCTGAATAAGGACATGGATTTAATCGACAGCCATATTACTGGTCAAGTTATCGCTTTTTCTGTAGTATTATTACCCAGAAAATGAGGTTGATAACATATATTCGAGGTCCCACTACATTCGTGGTTCAACGGAACAACGACCAATTGACAATATTTAGAAAACCAATTTACTAAGGGAATAAATGAGATCATAATCTTTAAAATAAATAGACTAAACAATTCACTCTTTTCAGATAAACGTACTTAAAAAAAGTATTTCAAGATTCGGTACATAATTTTTTTTTTTTGTTAAAACTTTATTAAAAATGAATGGTATTTGTATGTGGTTTATTAATTTGTTTGTATATACTAATTAAGTGAAATTTATAAATTTAAAAGTAAATAGCGCGACTTCTACTTCTTAGCCCAACACTTGTTTTTGTACAAACGTCTATGTTTGCCCTTAAATTACATGAAAAATAAAAGTTACATAAATTAATATTTTTAAAACTTACGCAAATTTACCAGCAGTTACAGAAATAAACTAGTGTTTTAAGTCAAGAAATGGCAATAGGTTGAATAATCTTATATTGCATACCAACAATTTTAAAACGATGAATGTACAAAGTAAAAGGAATGCAAACATTTTCTATATAAATATGTACATAGTGTAAACTACATAGGTGAGTTTATAATTTTTGCAATAGAAAATAAATTATTTCAAATTGCTTTCATTCTACTCAAGAAATATTTAAAAATCAAGTAAATGACAAAAGTTACCTAGGAGCAGTTTTCTGGAGAAAATATATCTCTCTAGTGTTAAAATGAAGTTTCAATTTAAGATAATCACAAGAAAACATGACCGAAAAGTAAAAAAAAAAAATGGGTGGCGAGAGGGGGAGTAATTAAAAATAAAGCGATAAGTAAAAATATTCTTAACTACGAATGGAATAATAAAAAAAAAACACGTTAACAGAAAGGACTGTGAATTTTACAAAAAGAAAAACCAATTTTTCTTCAGGAAACAAAGAGGATTAAGGAGAAGCGTAAGTTAGCATTAACATTATTCAAAAAGGATAGAGGAGGAAAAATTGTATTTTTGGCTTTAGTAGAATTAGAGTAGCATTTCATAACATTAATAGGAAACAAACGTTCTCAACGTAAGGAAAGCTGAGAGTTAAATATAGAGACCAAAAAGTCATCTGGACCTGAACAGAAATTATAAGTCATAAATATTTTTGAATGTTTAGAGGGAAGTAAATGACTTCTTTTATAAAATGCAAATAGTTTTGTCAAATTCAAGCCTTTATATTTTTAAAGCACACTGAGGTATTTCGAATGTAAAACCATTTTTAAAAACATCTGTGCTGGTCCTAGGGAAAAAGTTTAGAGTAAAATACATTATAAATTGATTCCGCTAGCGATTTAACAAAAGGGTTTCATGCACTTTATTTTTACCTGTTTATTTATTCGTTTTCATTCTAGCAAAATAAATATTCCTTATCAAACACATACACATATGTTAGTGTGTGTAATTAGATTTCTACCTCTAATTCAGTTTAAAGAGTTAGGAATTAAGTTATTCCTACTTCTAAAGATTGGTTAAAACAACATCAAATTGATTAGTTCTAGATATGTAGATAAACGTCAGCATAGTTTAAATAATCTATGTTATTTAGGAAACGGTTAAAATTTTTATTAGAAAAGTCAAGGATATTAGGTAACCTGTTATAAATATTATGAAGAGAGTATTAATAAGTATTTTACGAGAGGTAGGATTAAGCTGGATGATGCGGTGGTTATCACCACTCTTTTTTTATCGATCAGGAGCGTGAGGATTTGCGTTTACGGACACGATTGAGTCCGCTCAGCAGTATTTTTTTAAGTATCTCTTGTTCTCAGATAGGTGTACTCCTGGTCGGGCTCTGAGAATATAAACGGGTAGGGTAAATCTTGGGTATTTTATTGTATGAAGGAAAATTAAGTGGCTCGTGAAATTTTAAATATGAGCACATATCGCTGTCCCTGTAATATTATAGTTATCAATCTCTAAACTAATTTTACTTTGAAATAAATAATTAATAATACTTAGTTCAGGTATATTAGTTATTTTGTTAATAAACCTGTTTTAGTTATTCTAAATCTTTTACTTTGGATATATGAAATTTACCACGGAAACGATATAGTGTGGTGTGTAAATTATATTCAGTTAATTCAACAGACTTATATAAATATTTTATAAAATGTTAACCAAATTTTCAGATCTCTTATGAAGACTTAAAAAGGAGCCTGGAATCAAATAATTTCCCTAATAATACAGGAATTATTATTTTAACTTGGGGTAAGCGAAGTTGCTGTTCTACATAGCGATGCATTTTTTCAAATATCGGAGTGTAAATTATACTTATTAAAATGGGTGGCAAAAATGCTGTAAGTATGTCAATACATTTTTGTATTGTTTAAATAAGAATATTTTATTAGTTTACCAAAAACGCGTTTAAGTAAAAGCAAATTGTGAATTAAAATTACTATTTTATAAATACAGTGTGAATACGGGCAATTACAGCAACAGAAAAATCGGAAATCAGATAATTTATTGATATCTTTAGAATTGTCAGACATGAAGTTACAAATTCTTTGTAATTAAAAAAATAAATAAATGAATAAATTTTAACAAAAATTAAAGTTTATTAATCAAACAATTCAATTTATCACTTTCAATAATTAATTGTAATTTTTAGATTTTTAAATCGGTTAAATTAACAATAAATTACTACGCTAGCATTAGAGGTATAGGCTTTGGTCAGAAGTAGAGAGGATCATAGAATGTCATGCAGAAGAATCGCCTTTAGAAAGCATTCTTTGCAGAACCATACCGTTTGACATACTCGGAATCACAGATAATGTATTCATATCATTTCAGCCTGTTTAAAGTTTCTTACTGTGCTGGTTTTTTAAATTAGGTGGATGATTTTTGTCATCAAACGATTAGTTAGCAGGTTCTACATTCAATATATGTCCGATTTTTTTTTTTAAATGATTCTCTGAACTGAATTTCCGTACCGGAATTTGGAGTTTTTAAAAACATCCTTTCAATTTCTCCGTTTTATAGTACCACATTAAATCTTCTTTTTTTTTTTTACGAGATATAGTAGTTTTCTACGTTAAGTTAGTCCGGTATCAGTGAAATTGTTAGGGTATATTGTAGATAGCAGTAAACAGTGACGAAGTACAAACAATAATCTAATTTTAAGGAAAGAAACTCCACATAAAAAAGTTTTTTTTAAAAAAAAACGATTACTTTTAACTTACTACTTATTTATGATTTTATGATTACTGATATTTATGATTATTTAATGATTACTTTTTTCTTATTACTTTTTATTATGAACCTGTTGTTTGAATCAAATTTAAACAAATAAGTTATTTTTTTTATTTAATTCTTATTAAATGAGGTATCATTTTAATGTTAAGCATTTAATTAAGATAAAATGGTTAAAATTTTATCTGATAAAAAATAATGTTATTAAAATTGTTCGAAAATAGATATTAATGATCGAAAAATAAATGTAACCACCATTTTGAAACAGGAAACGTTATCTTTATTCGTTCATTATAGAATCTTCGTATAAATTCTGTATAGAATTACTTTCAGTTCAACAAACTGGTGTCGAGTTACTTGTACAAATAATAGACAGATAGACAAAATCTAGAAATGCATTTCCAGATTTGGTTTTTTATATTGTAACAGGATAAGTATAACGAACCAGTGTAACGGATTTCTTCCAATTAAGAAGAAAGAGAAAAAAAATAATAATAAAAAGAAGAATCCAGGAGGAACTAAAAGAGATTCTTTTCTTAGAGTAATGGGTCTGTTTAACAATCTGTTCTTTGCAGTACAGACGAAGACACCGACAAAGGTTGTTGTTCGACCAGAAGGGTTACCGGTCGGAAATAAGAATTTATAGAAAAACGTAACGGCCGGACGATTAAAATTATTACACTTCAGCAATTATAGGGGTGAGATGGGTACTGGTTCTACGGGCCAACGGATATAAATACTACCAAGGATCAGCGGAGAGAGTTACCGGGTTAGACTCGGAGCTAAACGCTCTGTAATTGCCTAGGCAACCACATTTGGCTTCGGAAAGCCATATGCTTTAAAGGATAGGTCCCGAAATCACCTACAACGCCTTATCAAGTGGAAGCGCGTCTCCTACTAAGAAAAAAAGGGATTTCTGCCCACTTTGGGCGGAAAGGGAGGCGTCGCGGATGATAAGCTCACTAGCATATCGAACCGCTGGGTCCAACCGAACAAAACTCTCCAATGGATCGGAACGCAATCCAAACTTCCCAAACGAATCAAAGCCGTGTTACTTATGTATACCCGCCAGAACATTAGAATCACCCCGCAGCAAAAGGCGCAAGTCCGTATACTGCGAAAAGTAGGAGGGTATTGCACCGTCCGACGTCCTTACGTTCCATTCCGTTCCGGAGAGAGTCAGTAGTTCTGCGAAGTCGTGTTCGGTCAGTCCTGTTAATAAGTGATAGCAGAGTAGCTTTATGGGGCCGTTTCTGACGCGGTTGCGGTTAAGCAAAACAGTTAGCGTTTGGTAATAACGAATGAATAGTATGTCACGAGCATTCCATTGTGGACAGTGTGTGCATGCAGGAAGTTGTTCAGTGAGTTATGGTTAAAGATTATTGAAAGTGACAGTATTCTACTCCTTTATAAAGTATAAAGTAGTTATATTGCAAACAGTACAAGTTATAATAATTGCAGAAAGTGAATTGTATGAACTTCAGACTTTTCTATTGTTATCATGTTAATGCAATATTCAGTCATTTTAATTAATAATTTTTAACGTTTTTAGTAAATTGGACTTTATTCTGATTTTTATAATTTGTCATTAAACAAATCTCGTTTTTTATTTGAATTGACTGAGAAAAAATTCATTTTTTCCATTTTAATATATATTTTTTTCTTATGTTATATATACATATTGACATTACTATTGTGATTATTATTTATTCTTTTTTATATGTATTTAGAGTAATAAATTGTATTTTATACGAAATTTTTAATTTGTTAGTCCTCAATATCCTGGTTGAACAGCGAACACACTGCAAGTTTTAATAGGAAAATAGTATTGAAATAGTGGAAATTTTTTTTTATACCCAGTTTTATTTATAATATATCATAATCATGTGAACATACGTATATATGTTACAAGAAAAGTCAAAATAAGTAACCATAAAAATAAATGTCTACTAGTGATATTTATGTAGTAATATAGTTTTGTTATCGTAATTTTTATAAATAATATAGAAAAGGTAAAACGATAGCTCATTTGATTTCTTCCAAGCTACCTTAACCTTCTATCACAAGACTTCACAAACTGTTATTGTACAGTTTTAATGTTCTCATTATAATAAGCATAATTTTTCTTTTGTAAGATTTTCTTATTGTTATACGGCTACTTGCTCCATTTTGTTAAGATGAAATGTTGAAATGAAAGATAAATTTGAAATTAATAAAAAAATTTTCATTATAAAATGTGTTTGAGAGAAATACTACCTTTCTTTTTTATTAGAAATTAAAAAAAAAAAGAAATGGCTTGAGAAGAGAAAAAAAAATTGACTTTTTTACATTTTACTATTTTTCTTCTCTTCTTTTTTATTTAATCGATATTTTTAATAATATTTAAAATAATAATATGCACAATTACAAATAATAATATTTAGTAACGAGACAAAAAAGAATTTTCCAGATATTTAGCGTGTTAAAAATAATAATATGGTGAAATTTTTTTTTATTGATGTATAAACAGTTAATTGCATTGAAACGAAAACCTTCTCTGCACGTTTCTTATCTATTGTCACTTTGTTGAATTTACTTTTTTTTAACGTAAAACAAACCACAACCTACACGTAACTTGAACATTGTCTCTTTATTGATTACAACTCTGGAATAAAATATAACTGACCATCCTTACTATATCACAGTGAATATCACGCTTACTTGCAAATTTTTTTATTTTTTTTAGAATTCAAGGGATGGCAACACGTTTACAAGGAGAAAAGAAATACCGTAGAATTTCCGTTCAAGTAAAAAATTGTATGATCTTTTATGAATTCCTTCTACAATCAAAAACATTAAGAAAATGAAGGTAATATGTCAAGCCCACACAATAAGATTAACATTGTTAGAGCAAACCTCATATAAGAAGTTCCTTATTTTTTAAAGACTTTTATTTATTCTACGCTGTTGGCCTCAAATTCTACGGTATTTTACTATTTTTATATTGCTACCGAATAAAACTGTGTATGTATATCTTTTAGAATCCGGATATAACCTTTGTACTATTATTCTATTTTAATAGAATTGACCTATTTATGTTTATTATGGTCGTTATTTTAAATAATCCTATTCGTAAACGCACTATCATTTAGAACAGCAAAATTATTTTTTCCAACCAAGCATCATTAGATTTTTTATTCTTGAAAACTTTCCTTATTATTTTATTTTATTTTTTTTTTTAAGTAAGCAGCAATATGTCATTTTTTCCCCCTTGCCCCCTGGGTCGGACCTACACTCAAGTATTGCGGAATCCAGAGGACGTCCTTTGCCTCTAACAGGCCTTCCCGCCTACCGGTGGTGAATCCGGCATGCAGGTCGGCTCGCCGGGTCTGGATCTTATTGCCTCTAACTTCAGGAGTGAGGTGAACCGGATCCGGTTATATCGCTCCTGGGCCCCACCCTCTCTGCCGAGTCACGGTCTTGCTTTTTCCCAATTGCCCACTCAAATGGGAGATACTGATACAAGTATAGGTACCCCCACCGGTTCGGGTCTTTTCCGTAAGTTTTTATTTATTTATTATTTTATTCCTTTTTTATATTTATTTATTACTTTTTTTTATAGATCCCTCATCGATTGAGTAATCTACTGCTTTTTTTTTTTAAATTGTCGTAATCAACTGATTCACTTTCATCCAGTGTTCAATCCTTTCAAGCATGTATTGCATTATGTTCTTCACCGTGAGTTCTTCTAATCGAGCTTCTCTCTTCAAATGATTCCACTTCGGACACTGAAAGAATGTATGAAGTGGAGAATCTAATTCAGTGCAATATAAACAATTTTGAAAGCCTCGCTTCTTAAATTTATATAAGTAGACACCAAACTCATAATGGCCGGAGAGGAACTGCGTAAGGAAGAACCCCACGTCCCCCCAGTGTTTTTTTCCCCAGCCATGTTCTGATATCAGGAATCAGTCTCTCTGAGTCCATTCTCCCGTTCTAGAAGCTAACCATATTGTTGCCTTTCATCTAATAGCATCATATCCGTTTGGTCTTTCGGGATACCCTCATACCTTCTTGTCTCTGTAGTGACAATAAACTTATCGGGGGGATTCCTGCATTGACGCCCGCTGCCATAGTCGAAACTGTCCTGTACGCACTAATAATCCTAAGGTTAGCCCTAAGTTGGATGGCTTCAAACTTTCCAATATTCTTTTTAATGTCGAAGGTCGACCTCCACGCCGGCACCGCGTACAGGAGAACCGACGTCACAGCAGCCAATTGTAGTTTTATTTTAGCTGGTCTTGGCCCCACACGTTCCCCATCAGGCGAATCAAGGATCCATATATTTTCTCTGCCTTCATAACTGACTCCAATACATGACAACTGAAATTTCCCGATTGGGAGAAGCAGATTCTCAAATATTTAATGTGGGGGACTTATCTCCACTTGAAAAAATCAACAAGATATGACTGTCATGCCATCTATTGTAGTATCGGCTAGGCCTGCTTCTTCAATCTCTTTTTTCAAGCTCCTTTGGTATTCTAACCTTTTTAGAGTGTATATTTTTCCATATTTTTCGGGACCCGTACATTCTTCCAATATATTCCAGCTACTGTTTTCCATAATTATTAATTTTGTTATTCAGTAAATAAACAAAAATTAGTTTCTGTGTATCTTTCTATCTATACTTCACTTTCAACGCAACCTAGAAAATATTCTAACTACGTTAAAATATCGATATTATGTGGTTACTTCATATGTAATATTAATTTGGAGTACAACAGATAATTTTTGAATAGGTTCCTTCCTAAGACATTAAAAATGTAATATTACAAGTTGGGAAAGTATATAAAGAGTCAATTTTTAGAATGAAGGGTCAAAGCAATGAAAGGGAAAAATAGAGCATCTAAAAATCTTCTAATAGTGGAAAGCTAGAAGTGAAGCAAAAAGGAAGGTAAGAAGGTCTACAAATGAGTAAATATAATTCTTGGATGTTTAAAAATTCATTTTTGAACTCTAAAAGTCTTATTATAAACAGTAATGAGCTATATATATATATATAGAAAATCAAGGAATTCAAGTAATGCAATGGTTCGTGGTAATGATAAATATCTGCAATATTTCAAGAGCAAGTCAACGGGAAGGAGAATATTACTTTAATAAAATACAAAAATAAATGTGAAATCGATTTTTTATTTTTTGAACTAATGGATTTAAGAAAGTCTAAAGAAGGCTTCTTTAGACTTAAGTTGAGAA
This sequence comes from Zanna intricata, assembly GCA_010016005.3. Taxonomy (NCBI): domain Eukaryota; kingdom Metazoa; phylum Arthropoda; class Insecta; order Hemiptera; family Fulgoridae; genus Zanna; species Zanna intricata. The sequence goes on along the minus strand of JAAAKQ030133726.1, from coordinate 14,393 downwards.
CAAGAAAAATAAGGGAAGATATTTCTATTTAATTTCATATTACTGTATCCTTGAAATTAAAATGAAAGTAATATTATATTTATAAAATAAACTCGTTTTCGGAAAAAAGAAGTATTCCATTAGACTGGACCATAAGAGTTACATGACTAATGTTAAAAGGAATAAAATTACCTTTGATTGTACAGGAGCATGTATTTTAAAATTGATTTATAAGATATCTAGTTTTCATGAAAATTGGCCCCTATTTAAGTAGGTAGAGCTTGATCGGATTATAAATTATTCTAAAGCAATGACTAGTTGTTAAACCACGGAGATTTCAACATAAAACGCTTTCATATTTAATTAAATAACAATTTTATGTTGTATGATGTTATGAGAATATACTTGTTTCAGTGAATAGAAATCCCAAATATTAGAAAATAGGTAGTGTGGCGGCCGAATATGGATAATTAGTCTCACATTTATGTGGCTTGAGAATAAAGAACAAGAAGGAGCATTATTAATCATTAAAATAAACATTAGAAAATTATAAATCATGGCCAATGCAAGATTACTACGACCTCTGATTTAACACATATACACCAAAATATGTTAATATAATAATAATAATAATCCAACTCCACATCTACAATTTGTTAGGTCTACGATCCACGTCCAGGAGGACAACAAATTTGTACTTTTGTAAGACTTGTACAAAACTCCAAGCTGGAAGCCGAATGGAGCAACGGTCGAAAATCCATTCTGGACAGATATGATCACGAGAGTGTAGATTATAATCGTTTTTCATCTCGAGACTAAAATCCCCTGCGTGTTTGCTGTACGCGATGACCCCCGTATCTCCCTCTTTCTAGCGTGTCGCTAGAAAGGGGGATCCTGGCGCATGAGTGAAACTAGCCGTCGGGGTAGAAACTACAATTGGGTGTAAAAAAACAGTCCTTTGGTCCCATGGTTTGTCTAAATGGGAGGTCGATTTGTCGGTCACTCGACTTGTAGGAGGGACGAGTAGAGAGGTGAAAGCCCGAGATATTTTTTTGACAGAACTAGTTTCCTTTTTGGAGTGGATTGGGATTTTTATCTCTCTAATAGCCCTTGCGTCCGGATGGGTGGCCAAATATGTGGCTCCGTGGTAAGTGGGGAACTAGGGAGGCAAAACGTTTAAAACAACTTATCGATTCTAAAGACCCAAATCCTCGTCCAGTAACGCTGGAAAACCTTGAAGGCAAACACCCTCGTTTTGAAGTCATCTCCTCCTTTGACTTCTTTGAAGAAGAAGATTGTAGATTTACGATATGCGCTGATACTTCAGTCAAGAGGAACTCTTCGACCAAAATATCTAGTAATTAAAAAAACACAACGGAAGGAAACCGATTTTTCAAAAATCTGTCGCTTCTTCATAACTAAGAATCTCACGACGAAAGCTAGCGGACCAGTTAAGGACGCTGGAAAGACACAAGCTGGATTATTCATCGAAGGGAATGACGTGTAGTCAGTGAAATTATTACAGATTAAACAATTGGCAAACGTTAATGTTAACTTTGAAGCTCACTACATACCCAACTATTGCAAAGGAGTAGTCTATCGTGACTTACTTAATCGTAGTGAAGAGGAGATCGCTAGCGGAATGGCATTGGAAGGTATCATCGCATCTAGACGATTAAACATGAAGAGAAATGGTAAAATGTTGTCTCTTCCTCTCATGTCTTCACATATAATAAGCCGTCATTGCCTGAAAAAATTAGAACCGGAATCCACCGGCTGGATGTGTACGCATATATGCGGCCGCCGATGCGATATTTCAAACGCCAATCGGGAAGAGATTTGTGCATGTGGCGAAAAATTTCCTTCATATGTGAATTGCGAAAACAACACTTGAAGATCTAGAAACTATCCACCTTTCAAAAAAGAAATTGCGATTCAAAAGACTGAAGTCCTCAAAAAACTTAGTTATCCTGAAACAAGGAAAATAGTTAAAACTCAAACACCGAGAAGGAAATCTTTTGCGCGAGCAGCTGCGCCAAGCACACATACTCTTCGCCACAGTTAATGAAAGTGAAAGATTAATAAGGCCATTGACACCAGCTCTAACTACAGTTTTAGACAAATATATAGAAAAGAAATTCGCTACAGTTAAACCAGAGCACCGATTGGTAGACAACAACCAAACGTCAACGCCAATTTAAACAAACCGTCAGGTCACAAATACAAGGGATTACTGATATTAAGCACAACGATAAACAGTAAGCCAATGCTGATAATACATGAACACTGGGTTTTTCAAAAACTAAACATCCTGGGGCCTCAAGATCTTCCTCAAGGGGATCAAACACCAAAAGAACAGAGACCGCAGAAGAGCAGATACCTGTTCAAGTCGTTTTAGAGGGAATGGAAATGACACAAGGCGCGATGATGCGACCTCCGGCGCCGGCGCCGCCGCTAGCTCACGCATCCTCGACCGGATTGGTGAAAGCGACAAATCCCGGTCTAATACAAAGCGCAACTCTGTCAAATCCTGGAAATACGATATTCTCGGATGAGGAGAGTGACTGCGGTTCTGTGAAGGTCACAAAACTTACAAAAGTTTTACTACGATTACGAAAAAGAAGAAAGGATGGCAAAAAGGTAAACGACGCCTGTAAAAGAAATGGAGAATGAATATAATATAATGAAATATTATTATAATATTATAAAATATTTATTTTCATTTATATGAGCTTCGACTGCTTATGAATGAGCACAATCCTATATGCGTGTTTTCAAGAAATACACTTCAAGCCAGAACATGATTTCAATCTACGTGAATGTGATATAATACGTACAGATGTTGAACCTGATCGAAAAGCATGTAGTGGTGTTGCTACTCTTGCAAGTTCACATCTGCCTTTTCGAGAATACAATTAAGTACTGCATTACAAGATGTTACTACATGTCTACTTTCTCCGGTTGAAGTCTCAGTCTGTAATATTTATCTGTCAGATGGAAACTGAAACATCGATGTTGTGCAAATGTATACGACCAACTCCCTGAACCAATAATTGAAGTAGGGAATTTCAATTTCATAATTCACTTTGGGGTTCACAACGAATAGAAAATAGAGAGCGCAATCGAAGAATTTATACGAAACACCAAGCAGATCCTAAACTAAGGTACAGGAACCTTTTTACAATATACCAAAGATGAAGCTTCGGCGATAGATTTGTTGTTTTGCAGTCCGGTATTGTCGCTGTCCTCGGACTGAAACGTTGAAAAACACCTTCAAGGAAGCGACCACTTTTAATTATAATTAAAACAAATGTACATCAGATATTATTCGACGATGTTTTCTTAAACGTGCCGCTTGGACTGGTTACACAAACAACATCGTTATGCCATGTTATACTGGAGACATCGATGATGATATAAAAGTAATAACGCGAAAAATGTTTAATTCAGCAGAGGAAAACATTCCTAAAACCACCTCAAATTCGACGAAACCCAGTACGACAGTACCATGGTGGAGAGTCAAATTAAGTATAGCGATTAGCAAGAAAAAGAAAACATTCAATTTATTCAAGAATCAAGAAACGTCATACCGAATTTATTATCTTATAAAATAATCAGCATTTAATATCTTTGTAAGACATACTATGTTATCTGAGAAAAAAGCATCCTGGAAGGCATATGTGGCCTCCATCGGTAGCAGAACATTACTACGCAATTATGGAAGAAGGTTTCAACCTTATTCCATTAGCTTAGAAGGTTATACCTTCCTTCTTTCTATAGCTGGCCAATCGTTCAGCAAACCAGCTGTTCAGTAAACGCACTTGAACAAGCCGGTTTCGTCATAATCAATCAAAGAGCTATAGTTGAATTGTTGGTTTCATCAACAATCAGTTCGAAACTCTAAGTAGCGATGAAAATCATCACATCGATTTCATTCGCATCGCAAGAGAACAAGTAGTAGTAGTAAACTTTGTAACGAAGAACTACATTTTTTACAACGTACAGTTTTATTCATGGAATTCAATTTATTGATGGAATTTTATTCATGGATAAGAAATCTTTAACATGACCAAAAAGCGTGGATATTACACTTAATTAACAGAAATGTGCTTCGACTTCATATCCACAAATGTGGGAAGAAGTGGTCGTACCGCTTTTGAAACAAGGAGAGAATCATTTAGATGTCAAGTATTACAGACATCGTGTATCATCGTGTCATCTCTAACATCGTGTATCGGGAAATCCTAATACATTCCCTTCCATTTTTCCCTTCATCCATTTCGTCCATTTTTTCCCTTCATTTTAATTTTGTTTACTATTTACTCATTTTATTTATTTGTTACTTAGTTTTATAACTA
>JAAAKQ030133693.1:0-13425 GCA_010016005.3 Zanna intricata | reverse complement strand
AAACGACTGGCACTGGATAGGGAATCTTGGAGAGCTGCATCAAACCAGTCAAATGACTGAAGACAAAAAAAAATGTAATATCACTTAAAAAAAAAAATTTTTTTTATATTTAGAAATTATTTTGTAGAATTAATTGAATATACAACGTATCCTGGAAAGTGCTTACAAAATTTAAGGGATTTATTCAGACCGCCAAAGTAAACAAAAGAAAGTTTTGTTTACTTAGCTCGTCCTACCTTGCTTAATTTTCCGTTTGTCCATTGTTTTACGATTTTTTTCAATAAAAATTAATATCTTAGAACGGATTGAGATATATTTTATGAAATTCGGTGCACATTTACTCAAAAACACCTTCTACAAAAATAGGTTTGAAAATTTCAAAATTTCATTTCGAAAGAAATTTATAAAGTGTAATAAAATTCGGCATAATATCGCTGGACCTCATGCAGCTACGATGTATTTGAAAGGTGCTAAATAGGAAGAAAAGGATACGTAAACTGGTTTTTCTTTTATTCCGTTTAGCCTCCGGAACCATCGTAAGTTATTATTTCAGAGGATGATATATATAAATGTAAATGAGGTGTAGTTTTGTAGTCTCAGGTCGATCATCTGCTTTTAGCAAACTTTTGCTGTATGTGAAGATAGAACATATCTTTGTGGGAAAACCAGAAACATGAGAAGAATTCAATGAAAGAATTAATTCGATCAACAGTCTAGAAAAGGAAATTGAATTCATTAATTAGCAGAAATAACTGCAAAAATATCCTCAGTTATGTGTTTAGGTGAACAGAGGTCGTTTTGAGAATATAATTTAAATAATTGTTAGCTTACATTGGAAGTTCTGCATATAACTTATTCGTACGTAAGCTGGTTGATATTGTCTTAGTTATCTAAAACGAAAATGTAATAAAATTTCATATTTTACACTGATTTCTTGTAAATTTATTACTTTACAGAATTTTCTGGGCCAAGATAATAACAATTTTTTTATTTCATTGATTTATTAGTAATAATAAAAATTATTATTAATGATATTTATTTCAGTTGGTGAAGGAAATTATAATAGGCACATAATTTTCAGACTGCATTATTTTTATACGACTACCCAAAAAGGAGTGTAATGCTTTTAGGATGTATGTATGCTTGTTCCACCGTAGCAGCTCAACGGTTGAACAGATTTAGATGTTTGATCGCACGTTGGAATCCTTACGTTACCGTGATTCTGTCATAGGTTTTATGTATTTATACTTATATAATTATCCTATATTAAAGAGCAATTTTTGTCAGCAACGTTTTTACTGCCTTGTACGAAGTAAAAAGGAACTATTGTGATGGCGAAAACGATTTTCAGATTTCAACGGAAATATCTCTTTTGACCATCCGTGAATCCATTATGGTAGATTTGGGGTGACGCCTGTACGTATGTATGTATCTCGCACAACTCAAAAACGATTAGTCGTAGGAAGTTGAAATTTTGAATTTAGGACTGTTGTAGCATGTAGTTGTACACCTCCCGTTTTTATTGCAATCAACTTAACAAAAAGTGCCAAAAAAATCCAAAAGAAAATTTGGATTTTTGACTTTTTCTTAAATGCAATAATAAGCCCTCATCGAGAACTTTTCAACGATATATCATAAGTGCTACTTATTTTCATTGTTTCCAGAGTAATAGTCAAATTTAATGATATATCTGGATCTTATAAGGGAAGGCACGTCCGTTCAAATCAGACTTAATCTTTTTTTTTCCTTTTTTTAATATTTAAAATTTAAAAAAAATTTTTTTTATTTTATTTGAACATATTATTGAGTTATTAATGTAACAAAACTTCTTTTTTTTTTTTTGTTTGATTACGCCTTACACAAAGTGTTATGTATTCACCGTAATTTTAGTACGGTTATGATCAATCAATATTCATTGTTTTTAATGTTACAGGAACTCAGATGAAGAAGAGTTACCCTTTAATCATAATTCCATAAAATTAATTAATATAAAAATTTGATTGTATCGACCTGTATTTTATTCTTTTGACCGTTGAATTGTATAGATAGAATTCATCATGATCGTAAAAGTGCAAAAGTTTTCACGTTACTATAAAAATTACTTTTTAATTTAAAAAAATCACCTATTGTAATTGAGGATCAACTTCTAATTACAAATTGAACTATTTGCTAATATGAGGTTAGAGTTCGTAAATTGCGAGAAAAGAAATTCATGAAGCCTTTATTCATTAAAGCCTATTCAGAGCGATTAAATAGCGAAAAAAATTCGTCACAGCTTCTTTTACATATTTTTAAGTAAATAAAATAATATTGTACGAGTATTTATGCAATAAAAGCGTTCTTAAAGGTGGCGTAATTGTAGCGTCTCGGCTTTTCATCTGGAGGTCCCGGGTTCGATTCCAGGTCAGGCGTGGCATTTTTTGTACGCTAAAAAATTCCATTCGCTTATCCCACGCACAGTCTTCAAGCTTATGTGGCGATATCAAGCAAAAGAAAAAAAATAGGTTTATTTTACAAACCCAACGGTATTATTAAGATAAATAGAAATTTAGAATAACTCCTAATTGCTGTATATTATATTAATTATTAGGTTTCGTCTTATTTCTCTATTACAAAAGTGTATTATACTTACATTGAGTGACTGAAAATATGTCGTTAGTATATATATTTTTAAATTTATTGTTTCATATATAGTACCAGCTTTTCTGATGAAAATACAACTTTATTCCGTAACTCATCCATTATAAATTTTTCGTTTCGTATTTGGTTTCATGTAGCCTGAACTGTTCGTAATCGCGTACGTTTTTTTTTAATATCTCCTAAACATGACAGCTTATAGCTGGAACTCACTTGTTTCGCACCATGAACTGCAGTAATAGCCTCTAACAATTTTCATTTAGGATAAAAATTTTCTCCATTTTGTTCCCATTTTATTGAACGTTATTCTAACTACGTAGTGTTGCACACACATATGTATATATATTTTTTTCCCGTTCTATTTTTAAATTAATTTCTATTTTTTTGTTCCTTGAATTGGTGTAGGATAGGTAATTGCGATTTTGATTATTTATTGGCCTTAGTTTCAAATGCGACTCTTCAGTTTACTCTTCCTGTTTACCGATTGAAAAATAAAAATTGCTTTAAAAAAAAAAAATAAATAAATAAAATAATATCGCAGATTATTTTACAATTATTTAATATAGTAGAGAAATTATTATCAGTTCGTTCGGTGACAGTTTTTATCTACTAAAAAGCGAAACTTACCGTTACCTCAACTAAAATACTGGTAAATAATTCGTTTGTAATTTTTCGTATTATGCATTATATGATTTTAATTAATTTTCTTTTTTTCTCTTAATGAAGGAAAAAGAGAATGTAGTAGAGTAAATTATCAAAAAAATGTTCTATAAGAGGATAAAGTCAATGTGGAATTTTTTTTTAATATTTCAAAAGATATTAATCTCTCTTTTTCTGTTTAGACTCTGGAACCATCGTAAGGTATTACTTCAAAGGATGGCACGTATGAATGTGAATGAAGTGTGGTTAATTGAAACCCAACCACTAAAGAACACCGGTATCCACGATCAGAACGTATTACTAAATCTGAACGTAAAATTGACGTAGCATGTAAGCAAAATATCAATTTTGTAGGATTTTTCAAGAATCAAATAAAGATACATCATGCTGTAATTAGATTTAAATTACGCTAATAAACAGAGTTTTGAACAAATAAAAGTTTTATTGTGTTCCTGTTGTAATGAATTCAAAAATGCAATTAAAATTTTTGTATTTCGCACAATTTTTGTGCGATAACATTTTTGAAGTACTGCTTGCACCGAATTCTTTTTAGGATAATTTTTTTTTTTTACGATAACTTATGTATATAAAGAGTATTTTAAATGATTTTAACAGAGGTTGGGGTACAAATATAACATTATGAAGGCAGTATTCATGATGATTCATGTGCTGTAGGTTCTGACATATCAGCACAGAGCCGTCTTCTAAGTCGTTTAATTAACATACCGTTATTGTTTAAACGTTCACTGTGTATGCGCTTTCTGTTGTTTCATTCTGTTTTATGATTTACAATTAATGTGTCAATTGTATTGTGTTAATGAATAAATTTGTCAAGGAAGTGCGTAAATGATCCAAATAATTTCTGTTACTTTTGTGAGGCTTTAATGTTTACAGAACAACGATGAAGTTTGACTGCACTAGGTAAAAATTGTTACCAACTATATTTTGGTGATCTAGGTAAGAACTGGGCCCTTTACGTATGCTGTTTGACCTGTCGAAAATGTCTGACAGACTGGGCCTGGAGTAATCGGAACATAAGTTTTGCCATTCCGATGGTATTCCATGGACCATAAATCAATTTTTTGGGGCTCTCATTTCTGTATTACAAAGATAAAAGGAATAAATACTAAATTCAAACACAAAGTGCAGTACCCGAAATACAGTTTGCTATAAGGCCAGTGCCTCGTAGTGAGGATCTATCGTATCCTCCAATACATCTAACTTTAGAAGACAAATCGGAATTTGATGTACCAACTGAAGTTTGACATGAAGATTTGTCCTACTTTTGAAGCATAATCCTTTTTCCGTGAATCTTATCTGGTCAAGGTGACTTAAACGATCTTGCTTGGGATTTCAACTTGCCGAAGAAATAAGCCGAGCTTTTTGGGATCTAGGCTGAAAGGCTGATACTAAAGTTTTGTAATCGTGCGGATTTATATTATTCTTATTGTATATATTCTTATTTAGATTAATAGTGTAGTATGCTGTAACTTATTTGTTCTGTCATGAACATAACTCTACAGAACCAATTCATTGATCCTTCGAAACACACCACACATTCACCTTAAGAGAATCTTTAATTTTTTCTCTGGTAAAGTACGGATTTTCTGAGCCACATATTCTGACATTAAGTCTGATTATTTTCAGTAAGATGTGGAAAGTAGCCTCTTCTGAAAAACACACACGCTGCAGGTACTCATTGTCGTTGTCAGTCCGTTACAAAATCTCGGTCGCAAAGGCAGCACGACGATAGCCGTCATTTGACTGCAGATTTTGCAATATCTGACTTTATACACGTGCAACCTTAGTTTCTTGAGTAAAAATTTGTGTACTGTTGACCGCTGAATCCCTAGTTCACGAGATGCACGACGGGTAGATTAAGAAGGGCTATATAGAAATGCTTGCTGCATAATCGCAATCTTCTTTTCACTAATGGATGGCCACCCTGTTCGCGGAAGGTCGACTACATTTCCACTCTCTTTAAACTTTGCATACCACGCAACAATACTCTAGCTATCAGGTGCCGGTCGTCTAAAATTTCACTGCACAGTAATCGGGGATTTAGACTCGTGATACCACAATACTCATTGCTTTCTCTTGGATTGACGCCATTTTATAAAAAAATTGATCACAGCGCCCTCTACCTTCATCAAACTAATATAAAAAAAACTTGATCATTTTTCTTTCTTTTGCCGCACAGCTGTAACTGTAATAGTTTTTTTGTGATAAATTTTTGTAATCTTGGAATAACTTTTATAGACACCTTGTATTATTTTCCTAAGCCTGTCATAACGTTCAAAATTTACTTGTTATTCATTATATTTTCGTTTTTTTTTTTTTTTGTTCGATGTATGTTTTCCAACTAGAACGAGTTTTAATTTAAATTTTATCATAATGGTTATCTCAGGAAAGTAATGCTTGTAAAATATTCAAATTTACATTTTAAAATATATTCATATTTTGATACGTAAAAAGAATATTTCATATTTCACTATCTAACAACAGATTGCGAAATAGTTAATTTTATATCGTGGAATGAGATTATAATTATGTATCTCTACTGTTTTAATATTTTAAATTATGTTTTTAATTAAACTTTATAAAACAACGTTCTGGTAAAAACAAAAATCTCTGGAAAAGCTGTAGATGAGGATATTATTAAACAATAGCTGTAATTGGAAAAAAATAATTTTAATAAATAATTATATTCTGCTGTTAGGATGCAATTTACTAAACTGCAACAGTTGCTAACCGGCTTTTGCTAGTATATTTCTGTACCTGCTTTGACATCATTCTGATCTCGATTTACAACAGCCATAATATTGTCAGTCGGTTACTGCTATTTATTAGTAACATAAGTTTTCAACACAAAAAACAAATTGTTTTTACAAGTACCATTTTTTTTTTTATCGAATGAAACGGAATGACTGATAACTGCAGAAAAATGGACAAGTTTAATTATATAAATGGTTTTTTTTAGCCAATTTGTAATTTTGTTACAAAACCTATTTATATTAATAGTACACCGATTAAGTTTTTTCCCAATATGTAGTTGTTTTTATCAGCACAATTAATTTTTATTTTTGTTTAAATAACTCGATTCGATTATTTGAACCTGCTCTTTCAAATATATTACTATGATAACGACAGCCGTTTTGACATAATCTTGATTATGTTTATTTTATAATTCATATTTCATAACTGAATAATACAGTCACGAAACATAACTATCCACTTAGTTCCCCCTGAGAATATTGTGTACAGCATTCGCCAGTCTATGGCATCTCTATACATGTACACTATCTTCAGTGTATTGTCAGGATGGTTGTTGTGGGTGTCTAGCGACGGTCGGACTTTTCTCATCACGCCTTAGTCACCCTCCCCTTACAGGCCGACTCTTCCTTCTCGTCCTCTTTCCTTTTGCTCGGCTACTTCGTTCCTTCTTCTCTCCCTCATCCCTTCTACGTCAATTCCACGGGGCTTATACCTCAACCATTAAAGGGGACTATTTCCGTTATTCACTGTGACATAACATCCTTTGGGAACGTTTCTAGGACTTAACAGAGAACTCCATTACCACTTGATGTTTATTTTTATATGAAAAAAATAATAAAATAAATTAGGTTATAAAAATCTATCGGTATTTTTTTTAAATGGTAAAATTTGACCTAAAATAATACATTATTTTTAAATATTACTCAGCTTATTAAATGAGTAGCTGAATACCCTTGCTTCGTAAGGATGTTGAGCGCTTTTCGTTGCAGCGGCTAAGAAATTACTGTGTAGAAGAGTTATCCCCATGCCCCTAACCTATCAAGTTAGATTACGTGACTGATTTAGTCGAGTAAAATTGAAATGAACTATGTTTTTTACTTTTAATTAAAATATTTATGATATTTTACTATTATAAAATAAGCTGTAAAACAGTTTTCAGCAAATCACGCCTACCACGTATCACAAGATGACAATGCAATTTATTGAGTACTAATGCCGTTTTTAGTTACGAAAATAGAAAATAATAACACCTATTTTAATCTCTTTAATATTAAAATAAGGTAATTTGTAATTACGCATTATCAGACTTTCATAAAAATTAAAAATAACAACTGAAAATTTGTTACCAACGAATTATGACCATATATCAACACGGGATGTTTGCTGTAAATTATTACGAGAGAATTTGGAATGCCTCCGTGGCCGAGTGGTAGCGACTCGGCCTTTCATCTGGAGGTCCCCGGGTTCGAATCCCAGTCAGGCATGTCATTTTTCACACACGCTACAATTCATTCATCTCATCCCTCTGAAGATATTCTTAATTGTGATTTCGGAGGGTAAAAAAACAAAAAAAAAAATAAAAATATATATATATATATATTTTGGTTTCTTTTAGTGTCAAATTTATTAGTACATCAAATTTATTTATATAAACTAACAATTTGCTTAACTATTATTGTTAAAAATAAGAAAATTAATTTTAAAGATTATAATGATATTTTTAGTGTTTTACGATGCGAGTAGTTGTTAATTTCTTTATAAAACTACTTTTAGTACCTTTTCTGGTACAACTTTTTTTCTTTTTTTTTTTTTGTAAGGAACAAAACTGAGTTTAATCGTTTGTTTTGTGAAAATAACGTTATTGTTATTCTGTTTGTTATTTTTTTCAACTATAAGAAATAAGCTCATTTATTTTTTTGACGCAGTCGTTCACGAAGCAAGAGTTGAATTTTAAGACAGCATCCGTTCTTGTAAGTAAAATTATGAAACCACACTATGATATTCAAAATATTGTCCCAGTAACAAAATACTTTTGTCGAGGGTAAAGCTCTCGTAGAATTACATTTATATAAGTGTAAAGGGTGAATTGATTTGTAAAGTAAACGTTTTCATTTACGTTTTATTATGTAAACTGCATTTCTCTCGTAAATATTTTTTCGTAAGATTTAGTTAAATGGTAATCAGTTCATCGTTTTAGATTTTGTTAAAATTGGTATGGCCATTATTGCGTTCTGCCAAAAAAAAAACTTGCAAAAAAGAGTTAACCTTATTTGAATCAGTTTTATATGAAACATAAACAACCAAGAAATAATGTATTTTGAGGGATGTATTTATAGAACTCTAATTAATAACGTGTAATTATTAATTACATTAAGAGGTGCTAATAAATGGCAAATGGCATTGGTGTGCAACATCTGTTCGTAGGATTTGAATTTAGTGAATGATTTATTTCGAATTGAAATCCAATTAATTCTGTATAGCATCCCATTTTGACATATTAATCGAAATAGTTGTTTGCACTTCATTATGTTATTTAACGTAATTAATGGTGTCATTCGATTAGCGAATTTTGAAATACTTTATTAAATAATTTTATTTATACAAAGGTTAGGAATATTGGATCGGTTATTTTGTGCACTTGAGGTATTTTGGTACACATAAGGTATAACATCCATTTATACCTTATCTGGTTTAAAGAAAGAACTATTCCAAACGGCTTTCTTGAATTAAATTGAAAAAAGAAAAGGCTCAGAAATTTTTTAAATTATTTTGATAGTTAATTGTGTTTATTAGGGAGCAAAAATAGCATAAATCAGAAGCAAAAATATTTTTATTTACTGTCGCGGTGACGATTCAGTAATACTTTTTTTAAAAAGTTATATATTTATCTTACTGTTGTACAGAAGACAATATGGAATTTCACTCCTCCGATCCTTTTCTTTTATTCTAATTCTTGCTGTATTTCTTACATTTGGTTTCCCTTATTTTCGGTAACGCTAAAGACAAAACTAAACTCGATGATTTAGCAGGCATTTATAAATTGAATTGTAAAAAAAATAAATGCAGTTTAGGATACGTAAAACCAGATCTTGACCTTTCATGATCAAAAAAAAACGTCGAAATTTTAGCATTGAAAATATCGATTTTTTTTTTTGAAACGAATATTTAAAAATCTAATAATATTTTTTCTAAATGTTTCATTCTGATTTTTACCGTTTTACCTTTATTATAATATTTTTTTTTAACACTTTCTCCTAATAGCAGTTTAATAAATATTGAGTGACTTAATAAATAACCTCCAACTTTATTCTTTTTTTTAGAAGATTTTATCATAAATTTGTCCCATTTACATTCGTGCTAAAGATTTTTCATTTCGTCTTTATCAGTTCATTTAATGAATTCATTTATCATTTTCTGATAGTAATATAATAAAGAAAGTTTTTACCCTTACGCGATTGGCATAGGGCGATCAACTATCTATTTTTTATTTCTAATTTTTTTCAATTCCTTATAATTCAAATAATCTTCATCCAAAATATAATTTCAATTTAATAAAATTATTCATTGAGATTATATTTTTACTCGGATATCTCTTCAAAGGTTAAATATTGAAACATGTGTACTGTGTAATATAAGCGGCTATCACTTATACTCTGTGTGTGTGTGTGTGTGTGTGCGTGCGTGCGTACGTGTGTATGCATATAAAAAAATTCGTCCCGGAATTTCGATTAACTTTAATTAATATCCAACCTTTATAATGATACTAGAATTTTTTAAATGAAAATTACATATTTTTTTGAAATATTTTATAAAAATATTGAGTTCTGAAAATTTTGTTTGTTGGATGCTATTTCCTTTTCAGTCAGTTGCTGTACTAGGATTTTAAACCGAATCGGTTACTTGCATTATTATGTTAAGAAAGTTTCTTATAAAACCTGACTTAAAAAAAGTGTCATTTTGTATTTTTTACCCAATATAAAAAAAGAGAAAAGGAAGGTAATTTCTTTTGCCTGTCTGTCTTTTTATATGTATTGATGTTATTAATCCAATTCTAGAATCCAAATGGGTTAATCGATTTTGACGAATGTACTCTTGTTGGATTCGTCTTGATTGTGTGGTTGACACAAGATAGGTGATGTATTTATATGGATCTGAATACTAGATCGTGGATACCGGTGTTCTTTGGTGGTTGGGTTTCAATTAACCATACTTCTCGGGAGTGGTTGACCTGAGGTTGTACAAGACTACACTTAATTCACATTCATACATATCATCCTCTGAAGTAATACCTTACGGTAGTTCTGGAGGCTAAGCAAAAAAAAAAGAAAGGTGATGTCGCAGGCCGGCCTCCGTGGCGCGAGTGATAGCGTCTCGGCCTTTCATCCGGAAGTCCCGGGTTCGAATCATTTTCACACACGCTATAAATCATTCATGTCATCATCATTACCGGATGTAAAAAAAAAAAGGTGATTTCGCAAAATGATCAATGTGTGGAAGTTAGTCGCAGCAATTTCGGACTGAAAATTATCTTTTCAAACGCTTGTAGTGTGATTATCATATATACAACTGTACAGTGTCTATATTTTGTATAATAACCTGTGCATTTCTTTTCGTAGTGGATTTTTTAAAATTAATTTTTATTCCCTGTCATACCTTTTATTATTTCTCACAAACAAACTTATGCAAACATAACCGACTGAATTATTGTTACGCTAAACAAAGTGTAAGTAGGTTTTGTTAATTACAATATTCTGTACATTATGTTATCGGACTTATTTTAGAATGCTTATCTGTAATTTTTTTTATTATCGTTTATGATAAAAATTATAAGTCATACACAATTATAGAGATAAGGTTTTTACTGGTTTCTAGTTGGATAGTGTCTTACCTATTTCTCTGTTCTACCTCATTCCATACTCTTCATTCAGTTGATATTCATTCTAATAAATACCTATCAGTAATAATAATATTTTTATTTGATTAAATTTGTTTTGTTCTTATTTATCTTTAATTTTTTCTTCTTCTGAAATGCATTAGTCCGTACATAATTTAATTTTTACCAAAATCATTTTCATGTAATATTTATTTATGCCTTTGGATTGTTATATCAGGCATAATTATTGTTATTTTTTAAATTTCATTCCCGCGTTTCGTTGTAAAAATTAAATAATGAGTTTATAATTAGTTGTATTTCTAAGGATTTATTACATTTTTGAGAAGTGTTGTCAACAAATTTTTGCGTAACTTTTCTGTTTAAAGAAAAAAAAAATTAAAGAAATTTTCATTTTTATTTATTACTTCTAGATTTCCATAATTTTAAGTTAACGTAAGATTTTAAATAAATGAATTTTTAAGCTTGGTGTTTGGAATGATCATAGATATTTAAAATGCATCGGTGTTGAAGTTTTGATAATAGTACTACTTACTAGTAATAAGCAGCTGTTAAAAAACTAGTAATAAAATTTACTGGTTGTAGAGGCGCTGTGTTGAACCACCGCAGAGCAAGCAGTTCAAGGGCATTGTGTCGTAAACTTCTACAGGATAATAAAGAGAAATTGAAAGTACCTCAGGACATAAATGTGCAGTGTAGACTCACACGCGTATCAAAGTCCCTTTCCTCTCCTCCTTTTAAGTCCTATGTTTAGTGACATCCATTAGTAGACGACTCCATTTGAAGGATCCTCTCACAAACAGAATACGCAGCTGTTCTGTGACATAAACTGCATGTTATCGTGGTACGAATAAAATGTTAAATTCAACCTCTGTAATCTTCCGTTGTTTTTATTATGAACTTTTATTATAATCATTACGTATCGTGGTTTCATAATTGCACTGTTTACTCGTACACTTAGTTTTAATTTTTCTTGTCATCACTATTTTGTTGTTTTTTCTTTTTTTTTAAAATTGTTTCGTTTGTTATATTTTTGTTTTAATATCATTTAATGAGCTTTTTCTTTTTCGATGTAATTTTTTTGGAAATGGATTTAATAGTTATTTACGAAGAGATAATAATATTTTATAATTTACATTTTTATCTTACTGCATCAATAATTTGTTGATCATTTCTTTTTCTAGCAGAAAAACGTTTTAGCAGATTATCGAATATGTTCGATTATTTGTTAATAAAATAAAATACCTTTTTAGAAAAAAACCATTAAAGATAATGTTTTTAGTTTAGGTAAATTAGACAGTGGTTTTACTTTTGCGACACACTTACTGAGACTCAGAGAATTAGAATACCGAGATTGGGTAGAGATGATGTGGAAAAAAAATTTGAGGGAAAGGACCTGAACCGGTGGGAGGTACCTGTACTTCAACCAGTGTTCCCCATTTGAGTGGCCACCTGGGATGATAAGACCGAGCCCCGCGGAAGGGGTGGGGCCCCGGAACGGTATAGCCGGATCCGGTTCACATCACCCCAGATGTTTCAGGCTAGCAAGAGAAGATCCAGTCCCGGCGGGCCGACCTGCCTTGCCGGATCTACAGCCGTCAGGCAGGGAGGCCCGTTAGAGGCAAAGGACACTCCCTTGGTTGCGCAATACTTCAATGTAAGTCCGATCCAGGGGGAGAAAAATGTATACTCATTTCCTTAAAACGTTATCATGATCTAGGTTTCTCATTTTTTTTTCATCTAATGAACGGGTTTTTGATTTCATACGAGTTTATTTTGTAAATCTGTAGAACTTCACTATTTAAGAAAAAAATAATGTAAGAATATGAAAAAATGTAATAAAATAAAAAAGTAAACAAAAAAGACATGTTAATGAATGAAAACTTGTCTGCTCGAATTATACCTAAACAGCTTTTAGTAATATGTGAAATTATTAAGGTTATTTAAATATATAAATCAAACATCTAAAAAACTGACTCAGTGTTTTTAAAAAGAAGATGACATAAAACAGAATTTGTTACCATTATTAATTTTATTATTATTTTTTTATTTATTTTTGCTGTGGCAAATATAAACTAGGTCAAGCATGGCATTTTCACACACGCTACAAATCATTCATCTCATCCTCTGAAGCAATACCTAATGGTGGTCCCGGATTTAATTTGATTTAATTTGCTCCAGTGTTGTAACTACATTATTATAATTAAATTTTCATTTTTTTTATCCAATACGCTGTCTGGAAAGAATTTTGTGACTCATAGAAAAATCGCGTAAATCCTAAAATACTAAATATGAGTTACATTTAACTTTTTTTTTCTCTTCAGTAATTTGACTGGTTTGATGCAGCTCTCCAAGATTCCCTATCTGGTGCCAGTCATTTCATTACGGTATACCTCCTACATCCTACATCCCCAACAATTTGTTTTACATATTCCAACCGTTGCCTGCCTGCACAATTTTTC
>JAAAKQ030133682.1:0-13425 GCA_010016005.3 Zanna intricata | reverse complement strand
CGCTACAATTCATTCATCTCATCCTCTGAAGATATACCTTAACGGTGATTCCGGAGGTTAAACAAAAAAAAAAAAAAGTTTGTCATTTAAGATTACTTGTGTATATGTTCTTTGTATTGAGTCGTAACTTTCTATGGAATTGCAACCATTTGTATCCTGTCATTTTTACATTACACATATTCATTTTTGCTGCTAGTTATTTATGTTTGGTATTAATTCTTTTCGTAACCATAAGATTTTTGGAAATAAAGTTGATTCTGAAAAGGATTATCAATCAATTATTTGGAAGAAAAAAATTTTTTCAACATTAAAAAACATTGTTTAGTTTTTTTCGTAAAAAAAAGTTTAAATATTTGATGTTTTAATTTTCCTTATGTAAATTATAATAAATTTATTAGCATTACAGATATGGTGAGATTTGAGTGGCACAGTGAAAGCTGCGATTCACTAGTACAGATAGCATACTCTTCTCACCGTTAATTTTTATTTTTGTATATAGTAATATTACATGATAACGTTAAAAATATATATTAAGTGAAACTTTAGCAAAAAGTTTATCTTTGTTTGTAAAGTTTATATGCATTGTAAACCAAATAATTATAAGTTTTAGGGGTTAAACGAAAAATATATTGCCAATATATTATTTTCTTACAGATTATAAATTTTTTTTTATTATTATTAAAAATGTACACATACTTAGAGATTACATTATTAAAAAAAATAGTGATTTCAAAATATCTTAATACAACCTGTCAGCTATGCAGATACTAACTGCCGGTTTTAGGGTTAATGTATATTTCATGTACATTTTGTATAATCTATAGTTGTATTTATTTATACTTGGTAATGTAAATTTATTTACCTTATACGCATGAATTGAAATGTTTAAATGAATTAATGGTAAATACTGATAAAGCATCGCTGTTAATAAAGCTTAATCAGATTTTTAAATAGTAACTATGTAATCTGATGTAATTTAGCAATAATTTTATGAAGTTTTTAAATTAAAATTAATTTAATCTTTAATTTATCTTCAAATATGGTTTAAACAAGTATATGTAAAAGTAGGATGATTTGTTTTTAAATAATTTCAACGAAGAAATAGTCTTTCCTTCAAAATATTCCGCACATTAAGGTACGCGATATTTTTTTAAAAATTGTTTTTTTGTATGTAATAATTTTAAGAATCTAACTTTGATACTGAATCTTAATGAAATGAAAGTAATGTTATTTTATAAACACAAAACAACTTATTTAACAAATTACTGCTAAATGATTTAAATCATATTTTTAACAACATTCTCCCTTCTTCAGAAAGTCTCAAGAATCATCATCATCATCTCCTTCGTTTACTATATTCAATAATTATTCGGGGTATATTGCAAATCATGGACTTCCATCTAAACCTATTCCTTCTTTACACAATGACTTTCTCCTCTTCTGTTACTTTTTTAAGCCTATCCTTTACACAATTTATCAATCTTTGTATGGATCTTTGTTTTTTCTTATTACGTTTAAATCAATTATTTCATTTTCTAATCTTCCGCTGTAAACTCTTTCTAAACTATTATACATTGCCCTACACAACTAATTCTCTTCTACAACTAGTATTCATTATTGTTACATATCTCACTCATTCTCTTCACTTCCTTTCTGTAACAATTTTATATGACAGGAATGTCAGATATGTAAGAAAAAAAATTGCAGTTAATATGAAATAGTTGGAATCCTGCTTAAATATAAACACGACTTATAATTAAATAAAAAAAAAAAAGACTTAAAATTACTAGAATAATAGTTATTAAAGAGACTAAAGGTAAATAATCATTAAAAATATTTTTTATAGATTTTATTAAATAAAAACCAACATCAACAAATATAACGTAAAACATCATCGTAAAGTTACATCTAGATACGATACGTGACTAAAGAATACGAAGAATCGTAACTGTAAATTAAAGTCTTTCGCGGGTAAAGTTCTCCGTTCTACGTGCAAATCGATTTTCGTATAAAACATACAGAAAACGGTTAATTTAAAGAAAGAAAAACTTTCAGATGTTTGTAGAAAAAATAAAGACATCAAATGAAAGATATTTTAGTTTAGATTAATATCGTCATTTGGATCAAAACCTATTATTATTTTTTTTTTTTAATAAAGATGGATAAAAAGAAAAAATTTAGTATCATAAATCTCATACCGTAAAAATCGTTTGAAATAAACGTTTTCAACCACCTGTTAATTTTTGAATTGTAATAAACTTCTACTGGAAAATATTAAATATTCATTCTATATTTGAGTGAATAATTACTGGAAACCTCCTATACCTCCTATTGCATTTATTACTTTTAAGTTCGTTGGAATAAATTATAGACTGATTTACATATAAATAATCTACTTTATATTGAATTTGGTTTCAATCATTGGAATTCTTAATGTTGTAAAAAATTTCGTTTTATCTACTTTTATTCCGAAAATTTATTTAAGTTTTTTATTTTTAATACATAAAATTAGGCTGTAGAATAATGTGGCGTTTATAACATATTGTTTCTCTACTATCCTAGTCATTCTTTTGTAACGATATTTAAAATAGAGGTATGATAAAGAAGTTAGCTTGGTTTTCTCTAAATGTAATGTTATTCACAATATAACTAACAGCTCTAGTAAATAAATTTGATGTGCCATTTATTTGCAAGTTAAATTATAATCTACATAACAGTACATTAATAGTGAGAGAGGAGGTGGATGAGAATGAGAGAAAGAAAGTAGACGAGGGTGAGGGAGGAAGGAGAGAGAGAGAGTTATAAGTACCTATTTATAATGTATATCAAACATAATAACCCGATTTCAAGGTATGTATTCCATAATAAAAATGTATTATTTTATAAGAAAAATTACACACGATTCAAAAATGCTTAAATTCACTTAGCAAGTTATGAATGCCCTCAATCTACTGCTCGGGTAACATAAAGTTGGCTGAATTGTTCCGAAACGTGTTGCAGCAGTCTTATACAAGTTACTCGTATAACCAGTTTTGATGCTTGTTTTCAGCTAATTCAAATCAGCAGAAATAATAGAAGATAAATACGTTCTTTCTCTCTTTTTTTTATTAAGCACCCCACGCAGCAGCTGAAACCAAAGTTAGGCATGTCATCAGCCGCTGCAAAGTGCCGTGGCAGCAGTAGAAACTACTCTCCCCAAACTTGGGCCCTGTAAATAAAACCACCCCCCATCAGGGTCTTCCCTGGATCATGGAATAAATCGACTCTCCACTTGTGGAGTGCCGGAGTTTACCTCAGGAGAGCTGCCCATCCAGTCCCTACATCTGACCTGTAGAAGGTAACTTAAGTGTTGCGCGTGCACTACTCTCCTCCCGATCGCGACCTTGAAGGGCCCCCATGCGTCATAGAACATAAATACTTGGTTTCACATATCCCCACAAGAAAAGTCACAAGGTGTAATGTCTGGGGATCTTGGGCTCCCGTACGTTCTATCTAGCGTTGAGACATTGTTTCATTTAAAACCGAAAACTTTGGTTGTGTTAAGTGGTTTGGGTCCTATTTATTAAACAAAAAAAAAAATGAATTCTTTAGAGTCTTAATATAGTTGGTAAAAAAGCAAGCAGTCCTGCAATATCTCAAGATAAGAATTACCTGTATTTCCTTAAAAAAAGAAAGAGCCAAAACCTTTTGCAAACAGAATCTCATAAAAATATTAACGTTGTGAATCTTGCTACTTCTACAACCTCGAGCGAATTTTCAAATTCCTATATGCGAATATTGTGAGGTGAAACTTTACCGCTTTAATGAAATATCTCAACACTAAACATAAACTTTTTTTTTCTTTTATTTATTATTTTTACCTCCGGAACCACAATATCAAGTATCACTTCAGAAGATGAAAATGAATGATATGTAGCGTGTGTGAAAATGCTATGCCTGACCGGGATTCGAACCCGGGACCTCCGAATGAAAGGCCGAGACGCTACCACTCGGCCACGGAAGTCGGCCACTAAAAATTAACCTATCGAATTCCATATAAACTAACAGCATATCTCTAAAATCTTCACGTATTGTTTTGTCAGTTACACGAAGAGCTCGTACCAACTATAATTTGTATGGCCTGAAATGAAACCGTCGTCTTAATACAGGCCAAATATTCATATAACAGATCGCAAGTTTCAGCTAGCGCGAGAATTGGACATCTTCGGACTTCGCTGAAAGCATCTTGAATTCGTTGTACATTTTCCTCTGAAGTGAATACTTGTCCTGGATACTTCCTCTTTCATTAACACTCCGATTCTTCGAATTCTTTATAACGATAACGAATGTTTACTACTTTTATCGGAAAGTGGATCAATCCTGAAACGCATGCTGAACCGTGGATTACGGATTCTGTCTTGCTAAATTGCATTACTCAAAATTTCTTCTATTACATAGACGCCATGTTGTTTTTCTGAGAGTAGCGTAATTCTAAGCGCTAGTATTACAATCTGGCGGTCAGTATTGAAATTCTAGAACTCACACTTTCTATTAATTTCATTCATAGAGTACATTACCGAGAGTAATTCTATCGGAAAAAAAATCCCTCATTAATTCTTTTATTTATCATCGTTTTGGGATTCATTTAAATGAGATATATAGAATTTCTTTTAGAAAATTCTGGATTTATGAATATATTAATGTACATTTTGATTTATATCTCAGGTACTGTTAGTCCTAAAAATCATATATGAAATAAAGACAATCTAAATAAATGTAACCGATACGTTCCTCTGAACTTCCTCTTTTCAAATTATTCATTCTTTCGGTTAGAACCGATACTGTCCAATAGTATAGAATATTTATTAAAATGGTTATTAGGGTATAATTTTAATTAGTGACCTTTAATTAGGAAAATCTGACTGAACATGACTTCCTTGTATGTCTATAAAATTACATATACACATCATTTTTTTTATTTTTAAGTACATAAAATTTTATTTCATAAATACCTTCTGATATTTTTTTAAAAAAATTTGTTAAAATATTGTTATTATTGAATTTTTTTTTTTTTTTTGTTTAACCTCCGAAACCACCGTTAGGTTATATCTTCAGAGGATGAGATGAACAAATTGTAGCGTGTGTGAAAAATGTCATGCCTGACCGGGATTCGAACCCGGGACCTCCGGATGTATTATTGAATTACCAGTATTATTTATTGTTACTGGTATTATTGCTTATTTTTTTATTTATTATTTAATTATTGTTGATTTATTATTTTATATTGTTACAATCAGATATTAACAGTTATTAATAAATAATATATTTACAATAAAAAAAAAAGAGATGAAGTCTGATTTGAACCGATACCCTTGGTAACATCCAAATATTTCATTAATTAAAATTTTATTTGTCTATTACTCTGAAACCAATGAAAATAAGTATCACGTATGATATATTGTTGAAAAGCTCTCTGAAACCAATGAAAATAAGTATCACTTACGATATATTGTTGAAACGCTCAAAATGAAAGTTGTAATCAAAAGAGGAGGTGCAAAACAAGATGTTACAACAATCCTAAATCCAAAATTTCAAAATTCTATGGCAAATCGTTTTGAGTTATGCGAGTACAATCGTCACGCCGAAACTAGTCAAAATGGATTCTTGGATGGTCAAAATGGATATTTCCGTTGAAATCTGAAAACCGACATTTTTCGCGATCACAATACTTCCTTCATTTCGTACAAGGAAGTAAAAAAAAATTAAATTGTACAAACTAAACACAGTATCTTGTAAGTATGTAGTGTTATGTTAAATCGGTTTCCTTAATATTACTGTACAACGAAAGTTCATAGAAAAGGTTTAGTATATATATAAGTGGATGAGTGTGTAAGAGATTGGAATACAAATATGAATGTGCGATAGTTTTTGTTTTACTTTATGCTGACAGATGGAGTGTAGCTGATTGATAGATGAAGGTCATGAATGAAGAATAGTCCGAATGCAAGAGTCGGACATATCCGCCCGAGACTGAGTAATGCTTAATTGCGGTCAGGTCTCGTGGTGGTGAAGAGCGGTGAGGGAGGTTTAGCCGGTATGGGGCAGGTAATTTTACGCTTAACTACACCTTGGCGGAGCCTGTTAGATAGCCTGGGACGGAAAGCGTCCTAGGTCCGAGCCCGACACAGTCCGCGTTGACCCGTGGGGCGTGCGTAAATGGCATTCCTTAGATCTCATCGACAAAAAAAAAAGTATAAATGTATATACATGTCGTTTAAGTTTAATGTGAAAACAATTTTAATGGAATATAAAACGTGTAAACATGACTAATATAAAAAAAGATACGAATACCGACATCAGCAAATTACTATTACGCTACAGGCACTAATTTGCAATGAACTCAGAAACAACTAGAGAAAACAAATGCATTTACACCACAGATAACACAATGTTCAGTATCAATTTACTATTTGCTGTACTTTTTAATATGTAATTTTTTTTTGGATTTCATTTATTTAATGAAATTATGATTTATAACAGTTTTATTGAAACTTTTAATAAAAAATTATTTATCACGGCGTATTTTAATTTATTTTTGTAAAAATTAAACGTATTGTCAATAACTCTTTTTGTTTAAACAAAATAGCTTTTACGTGTAATGGTATTATCGAACTTTTTAAAAAATATGTAGGTGTATTACATTTTTAATTTAAAAAATACCAACATATTTTTTATAGGCTTACAAAAAAAGAATTTTGTAGCAGAAAACACTAATGAGCTTGTTCTCTACATTCAACCTGGTTATAATCTCATAATACCAGACATGATATAACAGTGTACGATGAAATTTTATACAGAATTCGAAAACACAGTTTTTCACAGAGATTTTCAGTAAAAAAAAAAAATAAATAAATTTACACACACATACAGTTTGATTTAATAAAAACCTGCTACTTTATTAAAAATTTTATCCATGTAAAAATAAAACGTTCATATAACACTGAATTTCGACAAATTGTACTTCGTTTATTCATTTTAATGAAAAGCAGAATATATTTTTAAAAAATAAAATAACCATATTTCAAACAAAATCTGCAAACACACATTTATATATAAAAAGATTTAATATAAAAACAATTGATGAACTTTAATAAAACAAAAAAATATAAACATTACATTCGTATTCGAGGTATTTTATGAACTGTCATCCTCAGAAATCTTCAGAGACAGCAGCCTCACTTATGACAAACCGGTAACGGGATGCAAACTCTAAGAAAATATGGCGACGATGAAAACAGGATCACCTTTTTAATTGATAAAGTTTAAATTTGTTGAACATCGAAGTTTTATATCGCCAGAAAAGTTTCCATCAGTGATATATTGACAATGTACAGCAGTTTTATCTGTTTTATAATCGAGAGCTATTTCTTTTTTATGAAAGACGATGACTGTGCCAGGACGTTTAAAAGAAGTTGTGTTCTAATAAATAAAGAGCCTACCCCTGCTGGCGTTGAATCAGTTTATTATGGAAGTTAATCTAGTGATTAATTTCTAAATATGTTTTAACATTTCCTGATGTGTAGTCCATAAAGATAAAACAATCAGGTTAATTGTATCGATGAAGAACTACACAAAAAAAGCCTCAAAAGCGGTTCCATCTATAGGTTTAGTTGTATCAACTTTTTTCCCTGCTCCCCTGGGTCGGATCTACAGTTAGGTATTGCTCAACCCAGGGGATGTCCTTTGTCTCTAGTGGGCCTCCCACCCTGCCGACTGTCTATCCGGTATGGCAGGTCGGTCCACCGGATCTGGATCTTTTTTTAGATGCCTTGCCTCTAACCTTCGAAGTGCGGGGGTGCTGAGCCTGGCTGTACCGTTCCCAGCTCTCAATTTTTTCTTTTACTTCTTGTCCCCTTATTCTTACTACGACAACCGTACAATACTCGCTAATAGCACTCCAATTATCTGGGAAAATCAGCAAATGAGCTACCAAATTATCTGGGGAGAGCCCATCAGCCCTATCCCAGTCCTATATTCCTCCTAATTTAGGCAATGAAACAAGGTGTGTTCGGGCGAATATTCCAAATCACAAAACATACATTGCGACGAATCTCTGCTGCCAATCCTGAACAAGTACGTCTCAAAACTTTCGTGGCTTGAAAACATTTGTGTGGTATAATGGTTCATTTCCCTATGTGTTCTATTGCACCACCCAACAAGTTCATTAATTAGACGTTTGGTCCCGAGAGATTTCTCGCCGGTCCTCTGTCGTTCACTCCAACTACGCATTACAGCGGTCCTCGCCTCAGTCAGAAAATCTTTGCCAGAAAATCTATCTGTACGTTCTTGAATCAGCAAATCTATAGGAAGTACCGAGGTACCGCAAGAAATATACAATATTCCATCACTGAATTTTATTAAATGAGATCATTAATTAATGTAACATTATAAATGAAAAATAATATTTCACTGAATATTACTTCATAACATGAATTATATTAATACGTATAGTTATATTATATTAATGCAACTTACCAAAAAAATAGCAAATATATTTTAAAGGAAAATCCATTAGAATTATATCGTTTTCTTAAGCTATTTATTAAATTTAAAAACAAGCTTTTTTAAAATTTTCATTAATGAATAACGGAGAAGATTAGTATTGAACAACGATTATATAAACTGCCATTTACATCACTTACGAGTTTTTAAAGAACTACAATATACTGATATTGAAAAAAAACACTGAAATAAAGTAAAGCTGAAATCTTTAGAATGTTTAAAACTGTAATAAATAACCTTGCAGAATATACACATACAGTTTGGATACATTAACGTAAAAATATGTAACTAAAATAATATGTTCCAAATTAGGAACGAAAACACCACAATAGACATTAACAAATATTAATTCAGTTAAATATTGTTGTAAAAAAAAAACTGTTGTACAACGAGATTTAAAAATAAATAGTATCAGATTTTAACGATAAATAAATCTATAAGAAACCAGTAAAACTACCTTTTATTTAGGACAAAGATATATGTCACTGATATATGTTTATATATTTAGGTTATTGATATATGTTTATCAGTCTTGAAGGAAACTTTAGAAATATAAATACATGTCAATAATGTGAAATGTTATATAGGAAAAATATGAAATGGTATTTGAATTATAAAACAAAAAGTTTCCTCGTGCTATAGTAAAATATGACCTAAATTATATTTCACAATTCTGAGATCCGTATAGAACTATTTCAAACTCTCTTCGAAATAAATAGTTTAATGAAATAAAAAATCTACGTACTTGAAATGTTAAAACTTTTATTCTTATATATAATAACAGCAATGATTGGTTTGTGTGAAGTTTAATAATTCAATTATTAATGTAAACGAAGTTTTTTTCAATAAATATTTACAAGAAAATGAATATATATAAATTCCTTTATTTCTCTACTTGTTTGTTTAATATCTGTTGAATAAAACGACAGAGGCAGAAATGTTTGTTGAAGAAAGTATAGTAAGTGCTAGATGCTCACAACTGGAACATTCAGTACTAAATATTGTTTCACAGCCCTCTATTTTGAGTATATCTTTTCCTTAAGCACTGACTTCCAGTATTAATTGAGTAGAAAAAAATAAGTTGAGTTTTTCTTATATTTATTCTTTACATGGCTATATTTTTCACTTGAAAAACTAAAAAAAAGTTTAATGCACGCTAAAATACGTAACGGTTTTCAAATTATCATTTCTACACAACAATGAGGATGCTCTTTCTCTTTGTGGACTTGAAGAGTCAGAGAGACTCTTGGGCGGGAACGACATCCTGTAAGTGATGAGCATTTCCGCTACGCCTGATGAAGGGTTTAAATTTCATTTATAAGCATGTTACTATTTTTTTTTATTTTCCTTTATCATTTGTGCGTGCGCGCGCGCGTGTGCGTGTGCGTGCGTGCGTGTTTGAACAGGCAAATGAAATTACTGCTACAAGTTTGCCAGACCTGCATAGCTGCTGACATAGTGTAATGTAAGAGTATACATATCGGTAAACGATCTGAATCTTGAACAGATTCTGATTGACCACTCTTATGACGTGTGATTAATTGAAAAAAAACTACGAAAGAACACGGACTACCAAAGAAAAAACTACTAAACTACCAAAGAACACCGATATTCACAGTGTAGTATTCAAATCCATATAAAAAGTAACTGCCTTTACAAGGACTCGAACCTTAGAATTCACGGCTTCGATAATCACTGAATTTACGATGACGAGTTTAACCACTAAACTAATCCAAGAGGTTTCCTTTGTCTTTTAATATTATTTGATTTTTTCTTTCTTTTTTTGGGTTTTACGAACTTCTGTACGATTTATGAAGTGAATCTATTCAAGTGCATTTAAACAAATAAATTATTTTCTTATGCGTTTACGAGTATTTTTTTATATATATATATATTACACTTATTTCACACTGTCTTTTATTTATATCACATTTGAACAATTTTCTTATGCATATATGTTTTATTGAGAGTATTCAATGGAACAATTACAATTGTATTTCAAATTTTATTGTAATCCTATTTATTTATTTTTCCTTCTTGGACCAATTGTAAACAAACGAACTGTGATAAAAAAAAAAGAAAAAAATATGTTAAGATTCTTCATAAACAATAAAAAAAAGAATAGAATTTTGTTTTGAATAGAATCAATAAATTATTATACATTTATGTACTTTGGAAGGAATTATTTTTTTTTAGAGATGGTTGTAATGTATATATTTTTATCAAAGATTCTCTTTAAAGATTTATAATAAAAGAATCATAGTATATAAAAATACAAATCTGTAAAAATGTAATATTCGCTATTTCTTTGTATAAACACAAAAAGAAAAGTAAATAATAAAGCGTGTAGTCAGTCTTGATTCCAACATTCTTTTTGTTTTTATTATCTTCATTTAAATATTGAATGAAAATAAGATGAAAGATGGGACTAAAATATAAAATATTAAATTTAAAAAAATACAACTTACCATCATTCTCAAGATCTTTATTTTAAATGTGTTTAAAAAAAAAGTAAACTCCTTTAGATATTTATGAATATAGAAGGATAATCTACATGAAAGAAAGGTAAGAAAAAAAATAAATATCACATTCGTAAGCTGAACATAGGTTATTATATAAAAGAAAATTTACATAGAGAAATTTCAATTAGGATCCAGGCACCCATCCAGAAATCCATTTACAAACGATATTCTCTTACGGATAAAAAATAAGGTTTTTCTTAACTTTCACTTATTATTTTATTGGAAAAATTTCTTATAGTAAATTGTATGGATTATAAGAACAAAATTCGATAAAACCTGTATAAAACTAGAACAATCAAAAATTTAAAAAAATATATTACTGTTTTATATTAATCTTTGCATTTCGTTGTAAATAAAAAAAAAGAGGAGAAACATAATTAAGATCAATATTTTAACAGATAATTTTAGAATTCGTTAATTAATTAATTAAAAATATAAAACCTAAAAAAGGGGTAATCAATGAAATAAAAAATACCAAGAGCAAGTTTTAGAAAAAAAGCACGTACCTACATATAAATTCATCTTAAAATTAGAGAAAAAGAACCCCTACCTACATCACATAAGTCAATAAATTATATATATTTGTGCTCCAATTCATTTAAAACCAGTATTTTCAGTGAAGTATTTGTTTACAGGATGATTTAGTTAAATTATACTAATGTAATTCATGGTAATGTAAAAAAAAATTTATTTTTAATAATAGAATGACTATTTTATGCATAAAGTTGAAAATTCACCAGCTTAACGTAAATTAAACATATGTAATTCATTTAATAACTAGTATCATGTAATTAATTTAAACAAACGTACATTATAATTTTATAAACTATCAATATTGTTATAAATTAATGAAAATGTTAACAGATTATTAACTATAAAACAAATGTTTACAGTTTATAATTTACTTTATTAATCAGACAACGTTGAAAAAAATTCTGTAGTAATTAGCTAATTAACTGCACTGCTTTCTCTAAAAAAAATATAGGTGCTCACTAACCAGCCTGTGTCTGTGGCAAATAAAGTAAAGTTATTCCTTTTAGGGCTCATTATTACTTATTTTTTATGGATATTACTTTTTTATGGAAATTATTTTTTTCTGAAAATATTTTTCAGGTTGGTATTAAATAAAAATTATTTTATTAGCTTACGAATAAGATTAGTCTATTAATGAATCATACATGTATTGAACACATAGAAGAAATTTTATTATTTATATATATATTTTCCTTTTTCACATCTAAAGACTACTTGATAAACGTGTTATCTTGAAGTCTCCAAAGTCCGCCAGATTCTGACCGACCATTCCTTAGACGAGTGGTTAATT
Source organism: Zanna intricata (assembly GCA_010016005.3). Classification (NCBI taxonomy): domain Eukaryota; kingdom Metazoa; phylum Arthropoda; class Insecta; order Hemiptera; family Fulgoridae; genus Zanna; species Zanna intricata. The sequence continues at coordinate 1,038 of JAAAKQ030133682.1, read as the reverse complement.
AAAACCTAATCACCAGAAAACATTAGTGTCCACGATCTGGCATCAATCCGTTTGAAAGCACTCACCTTTATTAAGATTAAAACTCACGATTTCGAAATCAGCTGATTGTGACGACGAGTTTACCCAAGACTAATCAACCCGGTGGATTAGTTTTATTAATTTTACTAATCATCTTATTGTGTTAAAAATCTTAATTATATACTTAATATTTCAGATTAGTTATTACTAAAACTAATCTGAATAAAAAATATATATATATTTTTTATTAATGTCTCGCTCTCATTGGCTACGGATTGCATACGTTCTTAGGCGTTGCGGCGTAAATTCAGATAAGACAGAGGCATTCGCCAAATTCTGGGAAATGATAAGGATGTTTTAGACCGGGTACTGCTTTTTTTACGAAGCGATAATAATATATTACACAAAATTTAAAATGCCTGTATTTTTTTTTCCCAGTGCTTACGAATCTTTTTAGTATGTTTTTTCTTAAGTTTTATGTTATTTGTTTTCCTACCGTGATATTAGTTTTTTTAACGTATTAATTTTAAGCTTTTAGTGATATTTTTTCTGTTATTAGTTATATAGTTATTAGTTATATATAAGAAGTTTAAATCTTTTTATTATTTGAAGTTTTATCCTAGGTTTAGTTTTTTGTTAATTTTTTGATCCTTCTTTTTTTCTAGTAGGGGCCCTTTACTTGGACTTCAGGAATATTTTTATTATATATTATTTTTAAGTTTTTATATGATTTTTTTTAGGTAGTACCTTTTTATTTACAATATTTGATTCGTCAGGACGTTTTTCGCCCCCAAAAAAAAATTGGCTATATTTTATTAAAATGATTTTTTGACAGCGCATCACGACTTAATCGAAAAAATTATTACATCTCTACTTCCTAAAATCAGTACTCTTATTAATAACTATTATTAAGATAATATAAATATAGTTATAGATATGTAGTAGAAATAATGTAGATGGACCACTGAACATAAAAATAGGAAGAGAAAAGATTACTGAGATAGAAAAATTTTGTTATTT
>JAAAKQ030133671.1:0-13425 GCA_010016005.3 Zanna intricata | reverse complement strand
GCGAACAGACGAGAAGAGGGAGGGCAGGAGGGGGGGAGAGCGGGGGGGAGAAAGAAGGAGCGGGGGGGAGGAGAGACAGACAGACACACACGTACATACACTAACTAAATATAGAATAATTCACAACGAATTTAAAACACACTTATTATGTTTTCTTTTGGTGAAAATGAAGAATACAATTTGTTGATTTTTTGGTTTTTGTATTTGCTATCTTTCTAAAATATTTAATTTTTTTTGTAATATTAACATTTTTTTTCGTTCAGTATGAAATTCTTTTTACTTAATATCTGTAGATTTTATTCGTAATCAAATTCTCTACAAGTCTTGTTTAAAGCTTTTATGTGTTTATTACCCATTTGACTGAATAATGTGTTTTTTACCCTAGTCTTTCATCTTTTATCCTATGTTTCTCAAAAACTACTACTAACTAATTACAGTTTCTGGGATCTATTTTTTTTTTTTTCAATTTTTTAGTTAAGGTTTTATATAAAACTATAAAAATTCACCCATTAATTTAGACCCCAAGAATTACAGTCTGGAATTTTCTACATTGCACTGAAATGTTATTCTTATTATAAAATTATAATAATACTGTTATAAATATTACAGTATGAAATTCGAAAATACATATACATACACACGTCTATTTAGAAACTTGAGTGCTGTGTACTTCAGTATTTGAAGGAAATAAAATATTTCATACAAATAACATTAAAAAAAATATATATATCCTTCGTGAAGTTATACAGTGAAATAAATTTTCATACAAATTTTTTAAAAACTTAAATGACTTAATACTTTCTAATAGAGATAAGGAAAAAATGAAACTTAAGTTGACAAAATCTAGCGGTTATCTTAGTCATATCGTACCATAAATTTTTATATTATAACAAGTGGGTTAGGGACGACAAAAAGTAACAATTTAAAAACTTTCTCAAAATGCTGTGCCTAATTAAAACTCTCTCTCTCTCTCTCTCTCTCTCTCTCTCTCTCTCTCTCTTCCTCCCACACATATTATGCGTCTGATTTACTAAATTACTATTATTATTATCATTATTATTATTTCTATTAGTACTATTACTCATTTTGTAGATAATTATAGACATTTGTCTCAATTAGTGAGACAGTGATTGAGCCAAAAGGTAACACAGCTTTCTGCCGCCATGTCAGCTCCTCTTATTAATAGAAGGAGCGACTGGTTTATTAGATGAGGAGGAGGTGTGAGTGATAGTTAGAAGATACCATCGTGTCTATCACCTAAAATCCTATCATTCTGTTGTTTCATTCACTGTAGTAAAATCCCTCCCTCACTCATACTCTCTCACTCTCTCTCTCTTTGTCTTTCTCACACTTTCTCTTTTACTTTTCTTTTTATTTCTCTGTCTCTCTCTTTCCCTCTTTCGTTGCATTTCAGTTTGTCTTATATACTTCTTTCCCTTACCTTTTCTTACGTTAATTCAACCCTTTTTCTCTTTATTTCAGAGTTAACAAACTGCTTGTCATATTAAAATGCCTATTATTTATATAACTCTTATGGTTTAATCAATTATTATCAAATATGCATTTATTAAAACTTATCGTCGACAACAAAATAAAAACGTACTAAAATTTTGTAATATTTTCACTTTTTTTAAAAATATTCTTATCTTAAATTTTGTTAAATCATGTCTAGAAAAGGTATTTTCTTCAAATAAAAATACTCATTTCCCAAAACAATAAATCCCAAGACGTCAAATTACATACTGCTGTTCAATCCTATCCAGTCAAGAAAACTAGTCTCTTAGTCAAATTGCACAGTAAGGATATTTCTCATCTTATTACAAAGTATAATGGTGAAATAAAAATTGTTTCATAACTTAGGAATTATAATATATGGATCTACTGCTTTTTTTTTTATTACGGGAAGACTTTCATAGGATCAATACAACTACAGAGGCCTATTACGTACAATCTTACAATTACGGATTTTTAATATAGTTAAGAAATCTCACGTTGAAAGCTAATGGATAACAACAGCATTATTTTTATTTTTCGCCCAACAGTAAAGCAAAAAATTTCGTTCCTTTGGTGTTCTTTAACTCATCATTCTTAATAAAGATATAAAAATTAGATTAAAAACATTTGGACAGTAATTATATCAGCAGATTCTACCAAATACAAATTTTCCTATCTGTTACAAAATTATAACAGGAAAACTAACTTTTAGCTCAGCATGATTATTTTTACCTAAGTTAAACATTTATGCAAAATACACTTATTAATTTTATCAAATCCTACATTTTTAAATCTATTTTTATATATCTGCAGGTGATTTAGAAGGAAAGAGAATTAATTTGAGAACTGATTCTCAAAATTGAAATAAGGAAGCAATTCCATACAAACATATGTCCGAAAACGCTTTTTTAATTATTTAAAGCTAGCGTAGAATTTCGCCCGAATTTGAGTTACCTCGGTGAAATGTGGTAATAAGAAAATGTTTAAGGGTTATATAAGGGGTAAACTTGATGGTTTCTTATCTTTTTTGACCTGAAAAAATGCAATAAAACAGGCCCTTGAACTGTATATATATTAGATATATATCTAATGTATAACAGAATAATTCGGTAACGAGAAACACTTATTTTTTCTTTTTTTTTTTCTTTTTTTATAATAACTTTATTAAATAAGTAATAAATGCGTAAATCTTATTATTGAAACTTGTCGTGAATTTAAATCTGAGAAAACTGATGTAATAAAGTCTATAAGAAAAAAAACAACTTTTACTATTTAAAACACAAAAAAACTTAATAGAAAAATGTTACGAATCTGTAAAAATTAAAAAAAACCTTTTTTTAATTTACTAATCATCTAACAAAGGTACTGAACTTCAAACCTGAAAAAAATTAGTTTTTTGTCATCGATGTTTTCCTTTTTTACGTTGTATATCATATAAATTAATGGATATACAATTTTGGGACTATTGAATTTTTCAGGTCAAAAAACATAAAAAACCATCAAATTTACCCCTTTATAAAATGCCTCAAAATTTTCAGTATGATCTCATTTCACGGGGTCTGAAATGTGGACGAAATGTTTTGCTAGTCATAATCCGAAAACAAAGCGTTTTTATCTTTATATGTTTGTATGAACATTTTCCTTATTTCAAACCATAGAATCAGTTCCCAATTTATTTCGCTTTCATCAAGAATCATTGTGAATATTATAATATATATTAAAAAAATTGGACTTAGAGACTTTGTGGGCGTTCTACTGAAGGAATCGGGTTGATTTTTTTTTTATTCGGCTCCTTATGACCAACAGATGTCATCACGCGTCATTGGACCCAAAATATGAGACTTGTACGAGAAATCCTTAAAAACTCTTCATTTATTCCTTAATTGAGAAAATTTCTGAGGTTATAACTCGCCGGAAAATCACTTTAAAGTCCGGTCGATGCTTGATGACATATATTCGGCCTATTCTGAGCAGAATAAAAAGAGAATCAGACCAATACGTCCAACAGAAAGTCCAGACGGGCTGGAATGAGGAAGCATTTTACCTATGGTAGGAAAAGAAAGAGAAAAAAAATGAGTTTGGGGATGAGACTTTGGTAAATGGAATAGGTTTTTACCCGAAGTTTTTTAATATATAAATAACATACCTTAAAATAACTCTTTAGAGAGCAGCGCGGGTCCACTATGTTTTAGCCTTTTTTTTTTTTTTTAATGTATTACATCACTATGATTAAATTAGATGGAAACCTATCTTTTAACTCGAATTTTTGGCATCTTTACTGGTTTTTTTCTGATGGAGATAAGGCTAAATAATTTACAACTTTAATTATTGTTTTTTTTTTTTTTTTTTTTTAAAAGCTGGCTAGTATAGCTGTTACGAAAAGCATTTAACTTCATGTATTGAGTCAGTGTCTGGTAAATATTAACTATCTTTTATAATGTATATAGAATAATTATGTCTACATCACTATATACCGCTATTAAAAATAAATTGAAATATAAAAAAAAAAATTTAACTCATTAAGATATAATGAATGTATCTCCTCAATAATTATCATTTCGTAATGTCTAATGAGCTTGGAAATAATTCTTACAGTAATTCTAATACAATAACCTTTATTTTGGCTCGGACTAGACTTTCCTTTTGTTAATTACGATTGACAATTCCGTTTTGTACAAGATTTTAATTTTCGTTTAGTTCAATTTGTGCAGAGATCTAATTTTATTTTTAATAATATTATCTGTTATATAAAAATCGTTCTTTATATATATATATATATATATGCATAATTATATATATTTTATTTATAAATTTATAATATATTTGATTACAATATTGTTATTATTTATGCATGTATGAACTTTGTTCAGATTAAGATCAATCTCTTATTACAAACAGGAAATTCTCTTTGATAAGAATTTAAATATATAGGTTGCTATAATGGAGTTAGAGGATAAAAATGGATATAATTTATTCTACATTATGTAATGCTGAATTTACTTTTTCCATTCAATCCCGTCGAAATTACTTCGATATGACACTGATATTAATCAGTGTCGTAATTTTCTATTTTTAACATCAGTTTTTGAATTCAATGATGAATAACTTTTTAGATTTATCATATATATATATATATATATTTTTTTAGTATTTTTATTTTTTTCTCATTTAAAGGAATTGTGTCTAAGATTCATACAGTAAAACGTTTCTCTTTCTCACTCAGTCAAACTCTCTCTTTCTATATATATATATATATATGAGTGAGGTATTCTAAGAAAAGTGAAGATTATTTTCTTCCGAATGTAGTAGAGTTCACGTAGGATTGAATACGCACGGCTTACCTTAAGCCCCGAAGGGGTTTCTTTATCGAATTACCGGATTGGTCCGGTAATGAAGAAGAGGGAGAGCTTCTGGTTTCAGAATGCTTTATAGAATTGCAAAGGCAAATTCTTTAAAGTAGTTGTTACTGAGATAAAGTTTTAAGTTTATTGATTTGCAAAGTTAGTCATAGATGTAAGTAAATTTTTGTTCACCAAACACAAACTCATGTACATACGTTAAGATGTTTCTTAGAGAAAAAAAAAGAAGAAATTTGGTTTGGTTTTCTTTTCTAGGTATCTGATTGATTACTGTAACTTTTATCATCAAGAAAAATGTTTAAACTTATTTTATCTTCATGCTATTAGCATATTATCTAACATTTATTACGTAGAAATAATTTTTCAGTGATTAGCTATAGGCGTTATATTTATGAAACGATTCAACAGAAAATTAATTCGATCGGTAGGAAAAAGTGTTAAAAAATTTCATACAAGGTGGCGCAAAGTATTGCATGACTTTTAGCAGGTAAATTTAGATCTTTCAATGATAAAAATTAAGTTCAGTAAAAAAAAAAAAAAAAAAAAAAAGATTAAGCTTAAAAATTTCCTTAGTTTTCTTTAAATCTAACACCTTCAATAAAAGCTAAAATAAAAAAAAAATATTTAATAACTTTTCTGGAATTTACGTCCGGGAATCTATAGTTTTTTTTTAATTGTAGACATTTCATAATAGATCTATCTATTAAGTATATAAACTTAAAAAAAAATCTGATAAATATTTAAATCGAAGGGAGGTATAGTGCAAAAATTAAAAAACATAAATTTCAATTTTAAAGTGGTAGTTGATTTCTTTAAGTTTTTTTTTTAGATTATTTATATATGCATTGTATGTAACAAATATATTTTAATAAAGTTAATTAATTGCTTTTGAGGAAAGTCGAACTTGTTCTTTTTACGATATCCCCCACCTTGCAAACGAATTAATATGATCAATGCTCCATGTATATACTATTTTAGCAAAATTTTAAGAAATTCCGAGATACGAGATCAAAAGTAGTGTGACACTAACGTATGAGTACATTCGTAAAAATATTTTCAAAACATCAAACATAAATATTCGCAAAAAAAACTGATACCGTACTTGTTTTTGAGTCATGGATCATCGACTTTCCCTAATAAGCCTCGCTCTCTTGAAGATAACGAACCCCCCCCCCTCCCAAGGAGAGTGAAGTTGTAGAGAGTGACTTTCTGAATTAAGGAAAAAATATTAATCATTATACTTTATTATTAAATTTCAGTCCCCATGGCAAAGAAATAAGTTAAGAATTTTTCGTCATCAAAGGGGAGTGTATATTAATTATCACAGCTATTATTATTCTGTCTTTTGTAATTTAGTTTCTTTTTCAGGTTTCTATAAATCCTGAATTCTCTAATTATTGTTTATCAGTATTATTCTCAGAACCATGAGATAACGGACAGTGAGAGGTCCAGGGGACGAGCTCTCTGGGTAGACGGGAATGGCGACCGAAGCGAGCTCTGCAGCCCTAGGGTAGGTCCCGGAACCCTGGGAGGCACGAAGAACCCCTAAGTCGGCTCCAGGATTCGTCTGAGCCGACCTGGATCTCGAGGGTACAAGTTCTGGGTAAACGGGTCAGCTAGTGCACATATATTATGATAAATAATGCGTTAATTGATATTAATCAAAGTGGATCGAACTTCTAAGGAATAGAATAATAATGAAAAAAAAATAGTAAAAATTTTACCATGTGTTAAGAAATTTTTGTTTAGTAAAATTGGTAACAGAGGGATATGTAGGATTTAAAACTATACAAATAAAAGAAAGAAATTAAATTAAAACAATAATTAAGGATTTAAGATGTTGTAAATTCGTAGAAAAATTATTAAAATATTAAGAACAGAAAGAAATAGGAAATAACGTCTAACCAGCCAACTGAGATTATCTAAATAAAATTTTTTTTTTTTTTTTTATTGTCAAACAATTATAATTTACAATTATATGGGTAGTATTATTAAGAAACGCGATGAATAATGTTATAGGAGCATCTTTTTAAAATTTCTTTTTTTTTTAAGAAATATATATAAGAGGCTTAAGTTATCTTTGTAATGTAAAACAGAATGTGATGAGTGGAAGAAGATATTAAGAACACAACGTTATGATTTCATTTTACGAAATCCTATTAAAGAACTAAAACAGTAAAATTAAAGGAGTATAAATTAATTTTACAACTGTCTTTTAACAGAATTCTTATAAAAATTACTTTCTACTCGCTGAGAAAATTAATTTTTAACTTTTTATTTAATTATATCAACATTTTTATTAAAAAAGAACGAATTAATCCTACTAATGTACATTTTTTATTAATTATACCTGTAACTCTGATTGAGATAATTTTTTATCTCGTAACCTAAAGGAAAGGAACAGGTCACTGAATCTTTTCTAATCAGGTATATAAATATTTCATATTTCTATTTATGAATTAAAGATAATTTTTCAATGACAACTAAATTTAGATAAACTTTTACTTTCTTTTTTCTTTTTAATAAGCTGCTTAAAGATGAAATTAAATCATGTATGAAAAAGGTCAAGATGAATCGTAATTTGAACCCAAGACTTCTTGAACGAAAGGCTAAAACGATACCATTCTGATACATAAATTAGCACTTAACAACTTAATCTTAACATTTAACCTGATGAAATGAGTTCAGTTTGTTACGAGAGACTTTTTTTGCCATCTAGGTTTCAATATATGTAAGAAAAAATCTGTAATATATGTAAGAAAAATCTTCCTAGGTATAAGAGAACGTTTAAAGGAATAAAATAAAACTTTTCGTGTAAAATTTTGTAGATGAAGAAACAGATGTTTCTTTCATTCGTTCACCAGGAGACAAGGTGTAACTTAAAGAACGACTGGAATGATTTTTATAAAAAAATTAATTTATATATTGCTGTTACATATTTTAATTACTTATATAAGGGTTTGTAAAAAAAAAAAATTGTAATTTAATTTTCTATAAACCATAAAATAATTTTTTTTTCTATTTCATTAAAATAGTGTGTAAAATAATTTTTAGATTTTTATCTCTGCCTTTCATCCGGAGGTCCCGGGTTCCAATTCTGGTCAACCATGGCACTTTCACACACGCTACAAATCATTCATCTCCATCTTCTGATGAAGTACCTAATGGTGGTCCCGGAGCTAGAAAAAAAAGAAGATTTTTAAGCTTAAATTCAGTTATTTTTCTGAATTACACAAATAATTTAAAATTAGTATAACTAAAAAAGTAAAACCGCATATTATTAAGGAATGAATAAATATTTTTATAATCCAAGTACTGATTATTAAACACAGAATTTTCAAGAATAAACAACCGGTGATTCTGAGTATTATTCGTTAAAAATTCGTTAGTGAAAGGATATAGGGGGCAAATGTACATTTATAGAAAAGTGGGAGGTTCGTGTGTATCCCCATATATCAAGCAACCGATCAACCTTTCTCAACAAACTTCCCACCATCGAAACAGCTACGTAATAACTGTGCTAAGACAACTATAACATATGCACGCAATTTCAAATGTTATTTAATATTTTTAAAACTTAAATCGTTATCTAAATTTTAATTTAGATTTATAATTAAATCATAAAATTTTCTTTTCCTCCCTTCTTTCATGAAAAGGAATATAAATTATTTATTTTGCGCTTCGATTATGTATCGCTATTGTTAATATAAAATCTAAAAAAATTAAGGATTTTTTAATTCTAATTTCCTAAAATGTCTTCAAAAAATTACAACAGTAAAAAATAAAAATGTTTTGCCATTTTGTAGATGTCTTCTCAAAAACAAATGTTCTATTTGTTATTAGTGATAAGACCCAATACTTTGGTGTTTGTTTTATGTAAATATATGATACAATTTTTTTTTTAAATATGTAGTCAGGCCGGAAATTTTATTTTATAATCATTAAATTTTTTCAAACATTTTTGCAAGGTTACCGTAAGTTTATTTATTATATTTCTTTTTTCCTTGTAGATGCGTATCAGTATAGGATTAAATCTATCAGATACATGTTTATTCGTTTATATCAAAGAACATTAATGTTAATAAGAATAACGACCCAAATTTTCTTTTTTACTATTGACAATAACATTTTTAATATGTGTAAAAATTTGTTGAAAAGCAACATATAAGAATTTGTGTTTAATTAATATTAAATTAATTGCATTTTCAGTCATCATCCTACTGTGTAATCACTAATTCTTATTCATACAATTCGTATCAAGGAAGATCCAGCTTCAGAGGTCCCCAAAACCAAACCGTCTGAACTCAGTCGGAAAAAATTAACGATAAGGAAAAACGATAAATGGCTATTTCTAAACAGCAACCTTTCATATTTCCCAAATTCCAAGGGAAATATGGGAATTTTTATATACAGTGCATCATATATAATTTTGCAGCTTTATAGTGTAGCAGGACGTTATAAATTTTCGTTACATATGAAAATTAGCTGCTCTTTCTCTAATTTAAAAGCATTCAAAACTACAAATTCATGATTTCTGAATCCATCCCTGCACTAAAAGATGGAATCATGTGGTGCAGAGAAGTAATTGTACCAAACATCTTCATCTAAGAATACAAGATATTATGATAATTCAAAATATTACAGATCTTTTTTTAATTATAAGAATAATTATCACTCTTGAAATCAAAATCAAGAAGTTAAGACTTGATCGCAAATTTTTTAAATAATATTGGAAAAACGAAATATAATTTTTAAGATAGTTGTATCCGATCCATTTTAGTTACAGAGGAAGAAAATTTTTATTTTCTTCCTCCTTTTAAACAAATTACATGGGGTTAACAGTATTATTTATTTTAAAATGTAGTAATCAATAATTATAAAATTATATTAAATGTAATAAAGTTTATTTACGGCCTATTACTTAAATGTCTATTAAAATAAAATTGTTATTAAGTAATCATTATTTATTTCATTAATAATACTATAGGTATTTTCTTTTTTTTTAACCATTATATTTAAATAAAAAAAAAAAAGACTTATAATGATTGGAAAATTTAAATAAGTGGACAATAAAGGAGGATTTCCTAAAAAAGGTTTTTTCGTTTTTTAATTGGTTGAATATTGAATATCTATTAAATGAATCCAGTGGAAAGAGATTTGGATTGGTTTTTTATACGATATAAAAGAAAAAAAAACTCTTTTAAAAGAAGGTGAGCAAGTTGTTTAAAAGTTTTAAAAGATTGGCGCAATTTCTTCACCAACCCCTTTTTTTCAACCACTTTAGTCATTCTATTTCTGTTGATAAGAAGATATTTTTCCTATTACTTTGTTGAGTATTTTCTCCCTTTTAATAAATAAATGTTTATAAAGGTTATAGTGGTAATACGAATAAAACAGTAAAAAAAAAAAAAGAAAGAAAATTCTTCTCTTTTCTAATTTGGTTAAAACATAAACATTGAAGGGAAGATGGTTTGAGACAGTAATTGGTATTGGTGTCAGAGTATGGTTGTTACTTGTTTATTAGGCTGATTGGATTAAACCATTTGGTTTGAGTCTTGTTCGGTTCGTTCGTAGTTTGGCAATCTCTTTCCTTAACAACAAACCACAATTTCTACAATTTCAAGACCTGAAGAGTAGTAGTATCGGTAATATAGAACATTCCTTAACAAGGCAACAGGGAACGTGTAATCTTATAGGTTACAGAGTCGGAGGCCCTCTACAGACTGTTTTGGTGCTGCAACCCGGGTACATTTGCTGCAGTTATTTATCAACTGGGCTTGGATTAACCCCGCTCACTACACCTCACCGTTCCGTTCTCCCAAACCCTACAATCTAACTCGTACTCACTGAGCCTTAACCACAGTTGTGCCGTGATTTGAGTGCTCAACGCCCACCTATATGTCTCCACCCTAGTTCACTGTACAACACTCACACCTACCATATCCTCTTATACCTTACACTTCGTCTATACCCTTTACATTCCATTTTACTCTTGCTTCTCTTGTTATTCCCCCTTTTCTATCCATAATTCCTTTCTTCCTTGATTAATTCACCTTTCTATTCGTATTACGCATTAAAATAATATTCTCTTTGAAGTGAGATGAGGATTACAGTGTGATTTTGAGCGAGTGTAAAATTTGTTGTTTCGGCAAAGGAGTCTTTTCATGTGATTGTAGTAAAGTATAACATTAATAACAAAGGAAAAAGTATTTCTAACGTTCAAATAATTCAACCAATTTAATTTTTTTAAATATTCACTAAGTTTACAAATATATCTCTGCAGCTAATATAATGAAATTGTGGGATGCATTATATAAATCTTTTATAATTTTTTCTTATTTATTTTATGTAAAATTTTGGTTAATTAAAATTATTGCAGCATTTTCATATTTATTTATACCTAATCTCTCATTGGGTTTTACCTTTCACGTTTTCAAGGACATTGAGAAAAAGATTTAGATGTAGTCATGGTATTGATAAAGTAATTTAATTTTTTATAACTAAAAAATGTGTACTTGTACTAAGACCTAATTATAATATTATAATTCATTCAAAGTTTTTACTAAATTTTTTTTTCTCTTTAGCAGTTATATTTAAATTAATACAGTACAATTCTGATGATTATAAAACGCATCATTCTTTCAAGGTTAACTGGGAATCCCATTTTTTATTAACAACTTTTATTCTTTTCATTTTTATATTTTGCTTCTGTATAAATTATAAGGTAAAAACAACATGTGATCAGGCGGTTCAAATCGGACCCATATTTTCATTTTGATCTTTTTCACCTCTAAATATTGTGTAAGACGTATTTAAAATAAAAATTTATCAAGCGCAAAGTAGGGAAAGTTTTGAAATCTTTTACCACTTTCGTTACTTTTGTTTTGATTTTTTTTTATGCGTCGTATTTGACTTAAAGCTTAACAATTTGTTAATTATTAAAACTGAACTTTCTAAAAAATGTACTTTATTTGGTGTTGTTTTTTTTTTAAATTTTAAAGAATTTAAAATTTGTTGGACATCATTTTTCTCCTTTCATTATAAAATATTAAGATTTTTTTTGTTTTCCTCTTCTGAAAAGAGGAAATTTTAACATAGAAACTGTCCAGCGTAAAAGCTCAATTATAAAATCATTACTGTAAAATTACGGAATTAGTATTCAGTAAATTTGAATAATTTTAAACCATATTTAGCCTTTTATTGTTGTACAGCCTACCTGATTGTTCTATATATGTGTGTGTGTGTGTGTGCGTGTGCGTGTACCTTTATATGAATCTACAGTCACATTACAATTTGTCTGCTAATTAAGTTACAATGCTCTGTTTTAAACAATGATCCATTGTTTTTTTTAATTATTATTTTATAATTAAAAAAGAAAAAAAAAGGAGCTTCTTTTAATTGAATACAAAAATAACTCTTTAATGTAAAATACAATACGTAATATGGTTATTTATGGATTTCTATTAAATGTTATTTAACGGAGGATAAATTTCTAATTAAAAATATTATTTATTTATTTAAATTATCTGCATTTTGCAAATGACATTTGTCATTTTTTAATTATTCAATTTTTTTTTTTTTTGTAGTGTATGTATGAATTAAATGAAATTTAATTATGATATTATTTTAGATATATTTAATCCGAATTATCTTTTTTATGTAACATTCCTATTATTTCGCCCTAAGTTATTATGTTTCAAAACTATTTATATGTATTATTTATATATATATATATATATATATCAATAAAGTGTGCAACAAACGTTTTCCAGTACTTTCGTAACCCATTCCACCCGTAAAAATAATGAAAAAATTTCATATAAATATTTATAATAAAATATTTTGTTTACGAGTTACGGCTAGTGAAAGATTTCCCTCGGATTTCAGCTACACCGGTGAATTGAGATTGTATTGAAATTTTTAGGATGTTAATTAAGGGACAGAATTAGTAGATTCTTATGGCTTTTGAAAGGAAAAATTTAATAAAATTTGTGCCTGAACCATATTTGCATTGAGAAATCTGGATAAAAACCAATAAATTGCAGTAAAAACCCTCTTTTTTATGTTTGACGTATAACTTTTTTAAATGGGTAAGAATTACGTAAAACCTTTTAACAAAACTTGTTAAAACTTGAAAATTTGATTCTGAGAAAAATTGTTAAAACAGATTGAAATAAACAATTTAGAAAAATTCCAATTTTATTTAGAAACAGTAATACATTACCTACATGTGTTCATAAAAGTTCTTAATGTAAACAAAAACCAAATTCCTTTCTTGGTGATGTGAAAAATTTCTAAAAACAAATTTACTGTATAAAAATTTCTGTTCAAAAGTTTTAAAAAAACTGGAAATTTCCGACAGTTATAAAACAAAAGGTCCTTAATTTTTTTATTAATGACAGAAATGCAATAAATTTAAATTTATTATCAAGGAATTCGCTAGAACTTCTTCGGTAAGGAGAATCGAAGAAGTACTTAGTGAACATTATTATCTAATTATATGACGACCATAACCTTCAAAATGAGAATCGCGAGAAGAACTTAACAAATAAAAACTTTAAAACAGTTGTTT
>JAAAKQ030133660.1:0-13425 GCA_010016005.3 Zanna intricata | reverse complement strand
AATGAGGATGATGTGAATGAAGTGTAGTCTTGTACAATCTCAGGTCGACCACTCCTGAGAAGTGTGGTTAATTGAAAGTTGTAACAAAACAACCTCCAAACGCCGTCGCAAAGCTACCTCACCCAAATCCACATGAGCTATATAAGCACTCTGTGAACCTAACCATCCAATAACTCGAACATATCGATAGCCTTCAGATATCAGCAATCCCTACTATCTACCGATAGTGCTTATGATCTTTTCTTAAACGTTTACAATTAATGCTACTTAGACCTTCCGGCTTTTTTGAACAATCATCTAGTTTATGCCCCTCAAACCACAATGTGTACAGATTTCCGCCCGATCACAAAACTTAGCCCTATCACCGAAATGACAACACGTAAAATGATCATTGCACAGCGATGTATTCTTTTACCCTTCACGATGAAAATTTCATCAAGCGATGATTTTTTAATAGATCCTTTGATAGGGATCTTGGTAATTTGCTGTGTTTGTGCAGCGGTAATTTTATTAGCTAGAGTACCGGCTAAAGTGGTTTCCGGAAAACTCTGTCACTCCACCAATAATAAATACCCTTCTTGCTTGTGTTCTTAGTTAGCTCTGAAATAATGGTTGTGAGCGAGACTACCTGATCAGATAACAACTGAACAAATATTTTTATTCGCTGTAGGATCCGCACTGTTGATTACCCGTATTTATAGGAAGTTGGCTTGATGTCGCGGCTGTAACGGTGATGTCTTAATTACGAGGTTCCGGGAGTTTGCCTACAGGGCTGGTCTAATGGTTAACGCGTCATCGCAAATCAGCTGATTTCGAAATTGAGAGTTATCGAGAGTTCTAAAGTTCAAATACTGGTAAAGTTATTTTTTACGGATTTGAATATCAGATCATGCATACCGGTGTTCTTTGGTGGTAGGATTTCAATTAATCACACTTTTCAGGAAGTGGTCGACCTGAGATTGTATAAGATTATACTTCATTCGCATTCATACATATCATCGTCATTCATCCTCTGAAGTAACATCTTACGTAGTTCCGAAGGCTAAACAGAAAAAAGAAAAAATTTCCGGGAGCGTCTTTTATGTTCTATTCGTGCGGCCGGAAATGATAGTTTCTGCTCGGTACAATTCTGAGAATTACCTTTTCTCTTTAAAAGTTGGGCAATCTCGTGAAAGAAGCTGAATGTGATCCCCCATTGTTAGCACATTTTTCTTCCTCTGGGTAGTCAGAATCGTTGTGACTTTCCTTTGCGCATCGAGCACATATTGCAATAATATGTAGTGTGCCCAAACCATTGACATTGGAAACATCACGGAGAGTTGGTTATAAATGGTCGTTCTCGAATAGATATATAATCTACTTATATACGAGTACAGGAAGGTAAAAATGTTAGTATAAGAGAGGGTCTTCCATTCCGCTCTGATGTTACATAATTCGTTTCACCGCTACAATATTTTAGGGACGAAGCTCATCGGCAATCTCAATAACACTATTCGTCAAAATATCCCAGCAAAAGATTACTTCTCGTCTGGTATTCAAGGATTTGTGGCTTCCCGGTTTTATGTTGACACTAACTGTGTTGGTAAGAAGCAAGAATGATCAATTACGTTTGTCACTAAACATCTCAAGCAGTATCGATTCGTCTCTTAATTTCTTGACGTTTGGTGAATCACATGAACCTGTTATTACTCTAAGAGTGAGACTTTTTGAAGAAAGTCCCTTCTTGATTTTTTTTTTGAAAACTAGAAATCTATAGATAAACATAATTTAAATTTTTAAATTATGTCTATCTAAGCTCGTTTAGGTTTCCTTGTTCTTATCATGTATATACTTGTACATGATAATGCAAGATAGAAAGCCATCTATTCAATCAATGTTTATATTGTTTATCAGGAAAGAGTAAGGCTTTTTGAAGGAAGCCCCTTCCTGATTCTTTTTTTTGGAGAATTACAAAACTGATGTTTTTACACTGTGGAAGGGTGGAAAGGAACCATTAAAACTATTATCTTTAATAGAGTTCTTATATCCTCGTTCGAGTGAGGCCTTCATAATGCTGAGTATAGTCTTTTTGCATGACATCGGTTGGTGGTTTTTTCAGATGTACCACTGACCACCAACCACAATAACAGTTTCATCAGGACTAGTAACTTTGGTTCCACAAGTATCAAGGAAATACAGAACCAGCTCTGCAGAGCCCACATCTACACAGGCTAGAGCTACATACAATTCAGTTCACTGAACTGCCTAAAGGACATCGTTTGAGGCTCAGTACTTTGAGTTATCATTCCATAAGTACAATAGGACTGTAACCAAAGGTGGTTTCCACCTTGGGTTACAGTTTCATAAGGTGTCACAGCACTACCAAGTGCAAGTGTAAGAAGAAACAGTGTAAGATGTTATTATATTATGTAATTTGTGTAGTGTGTGGTGTAAAAGGTTCAGCAGCTCAGTGTTTAGTGGAAGGAAAAGCTGCATAGTCTAGGGCTTTGAGAACACCAACCACCAAATTTCTTAAAAAATAAGACTCCTTGTAAGGAAACCTGAAAAATCCAAAACACAATAAACTTCCACTATAGTAATAACCCTTTTTTCAATCTAATCAGTAAGAGAAAAAACTACAAAGAACAGAAAATATACTGCACAGAAGCATCAACAATTTCAGTTTACAACTGATAAGATTGCAGTAGTAGTAACATATGCAACCAGTAGTGGTGCTAGTAGTAGCAGCATTAAAAGTGACCTCAAATAATTGTTGCCAGCTCAGGTTCGCATTAAGGTTGCTCACACGCTTTGTGTCTATGAAGTAAAAATGCTAAGACGGTAATTATCCAATAGAATAACCTACCTAACAAGGGATGTGTCTGCATGGGCCCATGCATATATGTATGTGTTTTCAGAATACTTGGTTTTAAAGAAAAACTAGAGGTTTTCTAATATTCTCTAATTATTTCCTCATAATTTGTAGGTTTTTTGTTATTCAAAAGTATCATTTATGTATACTAATGACAACCAGTTTATGACATTATTCCATGAATTTATTTACTTTTTATGATGATAATATTAAAAAGTTACCTTCTTTCAACAGAAAATTGCTTCTGAATCGCATCCCAAATATATGCTGTGCTGAATCCATTTGGTGCTTTTTCTATGTTTTCTTGATCACTTATTACAATTTTCATAGCTTTCATGGCTACCCAGAAGGCTGTGAACAGTTTGTATTAGGTTATGTAAATTGTTTTTCTACAAAAAAGCAAAAAAAAGAAGAATTTTATTGTACGTAATTTGTTTTATTAACAAATAAACACATAAAACACAAATAAAACATTTGAATGTGTATTATTACTCATCAAATCCTTAAAAATTACTTTTTCAAAAATTTCCTGATATTCTTGATTATATTCAAGTTACTCTAAAAATAATGACCATTTCATACAAGAATCTTAAAACTAAACCACTTTTAATAAATATTTTATGTAGATTTCAGAAAACCTCTGAATCTGAAATTGGCTTTCCTGCACCTGAAAACATGAACTGGTACATTTTATAGACAATATTTAATGTTAAGAACATTTGGTTCTCAATTTATTTTCAAATAATGTTGTTCTATGGCCACAAATTAATTGTCACAATTTGTGTTTAAATTTTTTTAAATTATGTGTATCTAAGCTCGTTTAGGTTTCCTTGTTCTTATCATGTATATACTTGTACATGATAATGCAAGATAGAAAGCCATCTAACAGGTACATACTCCATAAATTTTCTTGTTGTATTAGAGGAGTTCTTTTAGAGTGGATTTGAAATGGATTTAAAAAAGTATTTTAAATAAAAAAGAATTAATTTTAATTTTTTTTATAACTACTTTTTGTATTTAAAATCAGTTTACACACTATTTATTACTTATTTATATTTACATTATTATTACTTGAACCTTCATCTCCTAAAATGTGGCCCCAGCCTCCTGTTCGATTAATAGATCCGTCTGAGTTCATAAGTAGCGAGTGAGTTCCTACGGTAACATCTAAAACAATTCCTGCTGCAAAAATAAAAATGTATTTTTTGTTAAATTAAATTTAAACATACTCACTTCTGATAACGAATGCATGCATTATTATTACTAGATGCATTTGCAGGTAATCTGAATACAAAATAAATAATGATTACTTTGATCTCTTAGAAGTTTAAAACTCTTATTGTAGAATTTACTAAGCTCTTGCAGTAGTTCTAGATTGTTCAAATTTCTATATTGAGTTTTGTAGTCAACTGAAAATATTACTTGTGAATAGCATTTCAAGTACATTTATGGTAATCCAAACTGATTTACAGACAAACCTTTCAGATAATGCAGATTTATGGAAAATGTTATTAAACTAAAAAGAATCATTGAAAATAGGGTTTTGAGCAAAACTCTATTTTTTTCTTCAATATACTGCTTAAAAATAATCCTTACTTTCTTTAATTTGACTTTTGAATTACTCTCCAATACCTATTGTATACTTGATTGAATTTTCTATATTTTATAAAAGAATTTTGGATTTAAATCTTGATGAGACTGCAGCACTTTTCACATGCCCTTTACTATCAGCAAGTAAGGACACTACTCATACTGCTTAGAAGTCTGAGATTTTCTTATTACTCAATTTCCAGGATGGTGGATTGGTCCAATTGTGATAGACCGATTGCATGGCCACTCCACTTCCCAGATTTGACCATGCTAAAATTTTTCTTAAGGTATTTCATTAAAAGCTGGATTTGTGTACCACTTTTGCCTGCTGATCTTGTTGAGCTAAGACTTCAAATTCACGCCACAGCTGCAGAGATAACACCCAACTTGCTGGCTACAGTCTGAAATGAAATCAAATTTAGGTGGGATGTATGATGATGTATGGATGTGTGTTTGTCAATATGACAAATGGAACCCATATTGAACTGAAGTGAATGTTGGGTGACAAATTTTATGTGTTTTTCTATGAAATGAGACCTCGACTGAATCTGTAAGTTATCCCAATAAATTTTGATATGCTTTTAAAGTTGTGAAGTTCTTTGTGAATCACCTGGTACAATGGTAATCAGTCAATTTTCTTAATGAAGGGCTTAAAGACCCAAAGATACTTTGTGTTATAAAATTGAAATATCACCATCAATGTAATTTGCAATGATTTATATGTGTACATTATATCAACACTTTATGCCTCACATGACGTGGTGTTAATTTCATGATTTTGCAATGTTTGTCATAATTCTCATCCAATGGAATATCTCTGCTAGTCAAAATCTACAGAAATCTCTTTTGAACTCTCTCAATTTTAGCAGAAGTATATTGTTGATTGTTATTGCAACATCATGTCCAATCAGGTAAATTCAACTGAAAGAGTTTTTCTAATATAAGAGATGACTGCAATTTTGCTTATGTTTAAACTCATAAGGTTCCTTAAGAACCCTTGGACAACCTTGTTTACATCATCTTAGAGGATGGCTTTATTGTCAGATCTATCAATCTTCTTACAGATATTAAGATCATCAGCATATAAAAAGACTCTGGACTCCTCATCATGAGTAAAGAGGATGAAAAGCTGTGGGCCAAGATTTGACCTGTGGAAGTCATTTGAAATACCAGAAAGACTTTGGACAAATTCCCTTCACATCATCTGAACATTTAACCCTTAATGTTCAATTGTTGAGATTGAAGTGAATCTATTTGATCATTCTACTCTGAACTACTGTGAGGAACAACATCAAACGCTTTTTGAAAGTCAAAAGTATGTTGAGTCAATTTGACCTCTATTAAAAACACAACAGGCATAATGAAATTGACCTAAGTCCATAAAGTTAATAGAAATTGACCTTCGTGGGACAAAACCAGACAGTCCAATAAGAAGAGACGACACAAAGAGTTATACAAATAAACATGAATAGTTTTTTTGAAAACTTTAGAAACCACATAAATCATAAATATATCGGTAATTACTAATCTCACTCATATTTGCTGGAGTAACAACTGGAAACAAATGCCTGCTTTTAAATTTCTGGAAAATTTCCGGTTTTCAGATTGAAGTTAAATATCCAAAACAGAACTGGAGCAGATGGCCAATTCCCTTGAAGATTATTGTGGAAAAAATCTCTCAATGCAATTGTGGCATTCAAAGTTTGAATACCATTTTGTGCATCATTAACAATTATCAGAGAGATATCAAAATCTCCATCACTGATATACAGATTTGGATAAGCATTAGTTGGATGGTAGACTGAGTGAAAATATTCACCCAAATGCTTGCATAATAGACCAGAATCAGTAATTAATACATTAACATTTATTGGACAAACTCATTTTGATTCATACATAAAACTTTTAACATATTTGTAGAAATCCAACAGCTCAGAGTTAAGATTTCTTTTAGCCTGCCAAACCCTTTGTATTTTTTTCATGACCCAAAAAAAATTGGCTATCTTTCTGTGCTTGGCAAACTGCAAATAATTAGCAGCCTAAGAAATAATGGCATTTATGCCATTTCTTCTTAATTTTTTAACAAACTATTAGATGGTATTCCATCTGGGAAAATGATTATGTTGTGCAACTATCAAAGGACAAATTCTTTCATAATTGCAGTCAGTTTATCTGTGTAAACTTTAGCTGCAATAGATGTGTTATTTGAAATGAAAACGGGATTCCAGTTGATATTTTTAGCCGCCTGATCTAATCTGTCTTCTTATAGTTTCTCCTCACATTAGATGAGTCTTCATCAAGCATAAATACTGTTCGTATTGAGATAACAAATGGACTATGAGACATATCTGATCGGAAGACAATTCTCTATATTGACATCCATATCATTGTTACTATAAGTTAACTAAATTTTCTGCCAATCTGTCTAAGCAGAAGCTCAAACAATCCAGAACTAAACCTGAAGCAGAATAGTGATTTGCCAATGAGAATGCTCACACTACCTAGCAACTTCACTTCAGTGCAAACAGATAATAATTTTTTTTTTAAATTGATGGCTTTCTTTCTCTCCCCTTAGAGCAATCCAATATATATACATGTAATTAGTAACAAAAATAAGCTTATTAATACAACGTGCAATTAAAATATATAATCTAACATGCAAATTTAAAACAAATAGGTAATTGTAAATCAAAGTCTATTACAAACAGTTATAAATATAAATCTCTTAAACTTTTTAAACAACTTTGTCATGATTTAGACAGGCCACAAAGTATCTTCTGAATGCTATCATTGTATTTAACGTAAAACCTACTGGCGAAAGGGAGTCCACCTATACTAATGAGCTACTCAGTACAATGGCCAGCCAGGATGGCAGCTGTTCTAAACGCACCAGGAGCTCTTGCGCATTCTTTTCATTTAAGAATGAACAGACAAAATTATTGAAAGCATGTAATTTCTCACTAAAAATATAACTGCCATCCTCTCATTAGTTAAATTAATTATCCATGCATCTTGATACTGGTGATGGCAAGAACAGCAAGATATATTTCAATATGTTGACTTTTTTTTTCTTTGTCAATGACTTGCGAAGGAATACCAGTTATGTACTCCCCTATGGGGTCTTCATGGGGGAATGATAGGCTCGTAACGGGTTCTGGAAGATGTTATTTAAGTGCTTATATATGCCTATCCCCAAGCAACTAAACCTCCTTTCACCACTTCTCCCCTCCAGGGGACAGATCCGCAATGATGCATTACTCAACCCCGGGGGTGCCTTCGAGCTCAGAGGACCAGGAGTCCCCATGCATCATCACTGACATCCA
The DNA here is from genome assembly GCA_010016005.3 of Zanna intricata. Lineage (NCBI taxonomy): Eukaryota > Metazoa > Arthropoda > Insecta > Hemiptera > Fulgoridae > Zanna > Zanna intricata. Next base: position 5,661 of record JAAAKQ030133660.1, on the reverse strand, counting down.
TCAATGCGAGCACGGGCGAACAACTCAGCAGATGGCTGTCCTTCACCCCTTCACTCTCTGATCTTGATCTTCACCTGAACAAAGGATTTTCACTTGGTATAGGAGCCTCTCTTTCTCTCATCTACTTCCTTGGTCTTCATAATTAGCGTCATGAACGTCGAGATGTGCTTGAAGTTTTGCTTGCTGAGTAGCACTGTATTTATGATGCTATCCTGACTTCTGAGGTTTACAATTCTCGCACACTCCTGGCGCTGCATTTCCCACCTCTCACATTGCAACACAACGTGTTCCGGCGTATTCAGGTAACTATAAGAATCTGTGACTCTCCTCCTTTTATGTAGACAAGTTCTGAAGCCCAGTGGCCAGTGAGTCAAAAGTTTGGCTCACCATACCCTCTCCCGACCCACGGTTCCATTTGGGCAATCAGGCGTTGTGTCCACCTGCCTTTAGTGGACTCATCCCACCTTTCCTGCCACTTACGCATCATATCAGTATGGGACTCTGCTTTGGTGTGTCCTTCATAAACTCTTGTACGCACACTTGCCAGTTGACACAGCGGTGGTATCACCATAAAAATGGTACATTTGTAACCACCAAAGTGCCATTCTCCTTTGTATACTTTCCAACAACCTCTTGTTCCTTTCCACCTCCATTGCTCTAACCCAGACTGGGGCCTCATATAGGATTCAATTTGCCACGTAGGCATATAGCTGGGAAGCATGTGGTCCTCCAACATTTGCCATTAGCTTGATGAGCCTTTTCACCTCTATTTTTCACGTGGCTCATGAATCTTCTCCTGCATCCTGTATCTCCTGTATCTAGTGATATGCAAATAATTAACTGTGTCATGTCGGCGGAGCTGCTCCTGACGATCATTGTGTGTACAGGTGCAATTGTGTGGGTCTTCCTGCCACACAATGTAACATGACTTTTCTTGGAAGAGGCAGAGCCCTTATTCCCTCACCCACCCAGCGATACTGGTAATTGCGTCATGTGCTGCCATCTTAACATCAATTTCAGTTTTCACTATCATCACTAGAGCCAATTCATCAGCAGAAGTTGTCGCTGTGACCCCCTCAGAAATTCATTCGGCCAAAACTTCAACAAAAACTAAGTTCCAAATCAAGGGCCCCAGGATCAAGCCCTGAGGCTCGAAGAAGAATTAAACCAAATCTCACCTTCCAGCAAGTCATAGACCAGGTTCCTTCCGTCTAGCTAACTTCTGATAAATCTACTAGATATTCATTGATATTCCCACCCCCTCAGCACTCAAAAAGTAGCATCCCAGCTGAGGGAGTTGAAAATGTTACTATCATCCAGAAGAATTACTACCGGAATGCTCCTGGATCTCCGAATCCTTGCTGCTGCCTCCTCCACTGCTTCCATCTTCTGGTCATCTACTGGCAACATACGGTACTCTGTAACCTAGTAGAGTCAAATCCACCTTTACATAAACATTGATTGCCTTAAACAAGAACACAATATCCTTCATTTTCTTCTCCCGTTCAGAGACAAAAACCAAAGATGCTTGCCTATCATCATAGAGTCAGGATACAAGGCTAGTCCATAGCATTGTAAAATAAATAGAATATTTTTTGTACAGCCTCTATCTGTTTACACAAATAGCTCTTATTGCTGTTCCATTGCTGGTTGCATGGAGCAATACTCCAAATTCGATCAAACCACCCACAAAAAAGTTTCTAGCCATCCAGAAAAGTAGTCCTAGTTTCCTTTGAGATTTAGGGGTGATGTTATCCATGTGTAATAACAGGGCATTTCTAGATGATGGGCCCAATTTAGTAACTAAATTTCTTTAACTAAACATTGACATTGTATCTGACTGATCTACGTAGTAGTTAAGAGATTAGTTTAGTAGTTCCAAAAGTTTAGAATAACATCGCTAGACCACATTTAGTTAAGTAAAAGACCACTAGAATGTTTGTGCCACTATTATGTGTCAGTTGCAACACAGGGCAAGAACACAAGGTTTTCTATGTTCTTGAGTAAGGCAACTCGTGGGAAGCTGTAGTAAATTGTGCGTTTTGTCTCCAATTTAACATTGACCCTGGAAAATCATATGTCGTCGGTTTCACCAGTGTGAACCAGCAAGTTATGTCTGTAATGGCAAGATCACAGCTCAACAGCTTGTGGCTGAGGATAACATGAGAAGAATTGGGGACTGCTTTTCATCAAGCCCAAGAAAGTCAACCCATAGAGCTATCAGAGAACTTGGAATACCTCAGCCAAACTGTCTTGCTTGTTTTGAGGTGTTGTTTACTTAACGATGGATAGGACACATCTAAGTAAAGGCATTTACTTCCATACAGATTTAAATAGTAGATTGTGGATACTGGTGATTGGTGGAGAACTGAGTTAGTTTTCCAGTAAAGAGAAATATTTATTTAGTGTAGTTCAACGCTAGGTGGTTACGTTTCAGGTTGCAGTCTTGCGCCACGAAGTGTCAATCACTTCAGACCTTGGCGGGTACTGTCCTATGGGTAAGGGTGTCGGGGTCCTTATTGCTACGTGCGAGTCCTGGGAGGTCGGTCAAGCAATAATAGACTCCCTCGCTCGGGCTAAATTTGTCTGAACTGGCAGCTAACTGGAGGAATGCAGGCAGGATCAATGATCCGGAGCACGCCCAACCATCTCTCTACCGTCACCATATTGACTGGCGAAACAATAGGTCATGGATATTTCAACTTCCACAACTTTCGTGGCAGAGAGTCTACGTAAACATCCTCGTCCTGGAGATCCTTCCCTTGCCTTCAGAAATGAAGAGAAGAAACAGCAAAGCGTTTTTGTACCTAAAGAAGCTAGATCGGACAAAGTATCTACCGAAAAGAAGCAGTGATACAGACATTTTGGTTATAAAAAGAAAGGAAGGAAATTTCGGCAAAATTAATCCACTTGTGACAACTCGAGGCATCACAGAAGTCGTTAGAGGACCGGTAAAGAAGGATAGGTAAACCGCCATTGAATTGTTTGTAAAATCGGAAGGCAAAGAAAATTTGAGTACTGGACATTGAAGTTATGTTGCATGGTACATTACATACCTCACAATTTTGTTGATGTGTGGAGGGATTAATTTAACTGTACCGAATAGGAAATTGAGGAAGAGCTATATGCCTAAGGAGTTGTAGTGTGCCATCGATTGAATTCACGACAAAACGGAGAGGTTGTTCCCTCCGTGTCACACGTCCTGACTTTCAATAAACCAAATTGTCCGGAGAAAAGAAAACCAGGATTATACAAATTAGATATACGTCCTTTTATCCCGATTCCTCTGATACTTTGGATTCAACAATTCAGCCATTGAGCGGCAAGATGTACCAGGAAAAAAATTGCGTCTGTAATGATCCATTACATCCTGATGACCCATGCAGGTACCAATTTGCATGTGTCGATTATCATGGGTACCACTCTGCGAGATCCCGGAATTGTCCGACTTATTAAGGAAGAATTAGCTGTTCTAAAGGTGAAAATCATACAAAAGGTCAGCAACATGGAAGTTAGGAAAAGTGTGCTTAGTAATTTGGCTAAGTTGAGCCTTATGCTCAGGTTGCTGCGGCTACTGTAGTTCCTAAGACGTAGTCTCTGAACTAGCACCGGTCTCAGCAAACACAATCGAACTATCTTCAATCAAATACAGAAGATTCGATCATCAAGAGTAAATAGCCAAAAAAACCGACCCACAAGAAACCAGACAATTCCAAAAAAAAAGGAATTCCTTACAACCTAGGAATGAGCCTTCGACTAGTAATAAGGTGAGGCAAAACTAAGCGAAAACCCAGAGAAAGCCTAAGCAAATATTTCGTAAGTTAATGTTCAGACCAAGAAAATCCCAGTTTATGGAACTGAGAAGCCAGAAGTAAAGGTAATTGAAAAAGAGAATTTTGAATGACCAGCAATGGAACACCGAAAGCGTGGAGACTTTTAAATGAGAGAGCGAGAACTTCTGCCGCTCCACACGCTTTAGCGAGGATTGCAGACCGCACCATTTGAATCCATTTTGACTAGTTTTGGCGTGACGTCTTACGTATGTTACGTACGTCTCTCACATAACTTAAAAAGATTAGCCGAAGAATGTTGAAGTATTAGATTTAGGACCACCCCTTTTGTTCAAAAAACCTTTTGGACGACCGAACCAAAAGTGTTCAAAAAAGCCCAAATTCCAAAAAAAAATAAAAATAAAAAAAATAGATTTTGGACTTTTTCTTTACTGTTGTAATAAGCCCTCATTGAGCGTTTTTCAACGATATATCATAAGTGGTACTTATTTTCATTGGTTCCAGAATTACAGCCAAATAAAATTTTGATTAATGAAATATTTGGATCTTAACAAGGGACATATGTTCAAATCAGAATTCATCTCAATTTTTCATCTTTATAACTTATGTTTTAATTGAAATACAATGATTTATTAATAAATTATTAACCCGTGATTTAAAAAAAAATTACAATAAATAATAATCAATAACAAAAAAATATATATATTGAAAAAAATCAGAAGTTTAATTAAGAAAATTTTGTGAACTTTTAAAAATGTGTATTTGTAATTTAATTGGCATTATAATTGAAAGGTCTGGTTATTTAATATTACTTGAAAATTATAATTTAGAATCGTATTATTTTTGGATTTTTGTACAAGGAAGTCATGTAGTGTCCACAACTGATTTTTTGTTTGTTTGGGGGATTGGTGGTCGCGAGCTGGTTGGGGTTGTGCTTCTCGATTTCGTTGCTTATAGCGGGTTCGGAAGACATACCCGTGGTCAATTGTTGTCCGACGTTGAGCGGACTGGGAGTGAGTACTCATCCCCCTTCCTTTGCTGATGAACTGCTGTGAATTTTCTCTATGGAAGTCTTGCGCCATTCAGCGCGAGTCAATAAATTTGACTCTTGGTAGAAATTGTCTCTTGGGTAAGGGTATCGGAGCCCTTACTGCTACGTGCGTTCTGTATATTGTCAAGCAAATCTGAATCTCCAGCCAGGGTTAAATCTGTGGGAGCTGGCTAAAACTGGGGGAACCCTGGCAGGATTGCCAGGGTTCCTCCGGTATCCTTTTTTTTTCTTTTTTTTTACCTCCGGAACCACAATTAAGTATTACATCAGAGGATGGAGATGAATGATGTGTAGCGTGTGTGAAAATGCCATTCTCCAGTATCCGTGCATATCTAACCCCACGTGACATATTGACTGGCGACAACTTTTTTATGGAACAGTCTACTTCTATACTTTCGGTAGCAGAAAAATCTACATAAAAACCCTCATCATGGAGAGTCTTTGTCTTCAAATCCGAAGCGAAGGAAGCGTTTCGAGTCTAGCGATAATGAAAAAGTCTATCGAACTAAGTTTCGATCGAAGAGTAAATACAGTGATTACGAAATATTTGGTTAAGGAAATTAAGACTTTTCAAAGATTAGTAGTTTTGTGATATCGCAAAAGCTGTGGGAGGATCGGTAAAGGTTAGAAAGAGTGCTGTGCGTTTGTTCATCAAAACTGTTAATGATTTATAGTCTTCACGATTACTTAAAGCTAAGAAGATTGGCATTATGGATTTTGAAGTTGCACCGCAGGGTACTTAAAATTCATCAAAGAGAGTAGTCGTGTAGAGAGACTTATTGAACTGGATAGAAGAGGAAATAATAGAAGAACTTTACG
>JAAAKQ030133616.1:0-13426 GCA_010016005.3 Zanna intricata | reverse complement strand
AGACCTTTCGCAGTAAATGCTGGAGGAGGAACCTGCTCATGGGCTCCCTGAGGAAACCTGCTAGCAGGAATGATTTTTCTATTCCTACTCGCTGGCTACCGTCGTGTTCATTTTTCTGTCCAGTTATTATGAAAGTTTACTAAATGAACCGTTTTGAAATGAAAAATATGATACAGTTGATACTGAAGTATTAACATCTTTAATAGTCAAACGAGCTGCACCGTGAGATAAGATATTGAAATAACAAGGAAATCGCTATGTTACTGGAAAGAAATAGTTACGATAAAGAATTTGAAAGGTATGCACATTGTAATTTGGTATTTTATTTTTTTTTTACAGGAAACTTATCAATTATATTTTCAAAATAGAATTTATAAGATTGTTTCGTTTCACAAATAGGTGATAAAGGTTTGCTGAGCGAACCACTTTGTGTTTCTTTGTGTTTGTGTAATTTGTGTAATTTGGCCTTCAACCATTCCATGTGAAGCGGAAGGAACTATATCAACTTTTTGAAGATTAGAGTCAATTACTTTTTTTGTTTATTATAACATTACGCCAGACACAGATACACATTACTATACCTTCTGTAAAATTAACTTCTATTTCGGTAGAGTTTTGAAAAGTAAGCGCCACTTAGCAAAAATAGTGCCACAATAATACACATATTTGATAGTCTTTCCCGCTCTCCCCAATCTTTTAATAATACAGACAGTTTCAAGGGGTAACGTGGCAAAGGCTTAAGGGAAAGGTGTTAAGGAAGTAGTGGATAGATTTCTTCTACAGTGATAATAAGCGCCTTACGTTAACGTTGGAAATAGTTTCTGTCTCAGGAAAAGTTAGTTCCTTTTGTTGGGTTAGCGTACCACTGAGTCGCATAAAATATTCATCATTCTGTTTTCCATATTCTCTTATTTTGATAGCTAGAAATCCATTATGTACGTCCGCCAACCCTTTCAGAACCATGGAAAAGTACATTTTACAATTAGTATACACTACTTTACTATTTTAGGCACCTTATAGACACATACCTTCCATGTAATGCGCAATGTACGTTTAGGAAGTTCCACATTTCAAAACATTCTTCAGAAAATTTTTTAAAATCATACTGAATTAGTACTGGCATATAAACAGCATATAATTCTTCCCATATGCATTTGTTTCTTTCTTTCACTATTAACTACACTGGACTGTTGACACATCTAAAACAAGATGCCAGTGTCTTAAACGATGATCATTAGATCATCTGGAAATAAAAATGAATTGTAAGGAATTTTGAATCAAGATTATTAATTTTTTTGGTAACTTCTTAATTTGTTATTTTACTCCAAAAATAAAACTAAAGTAAAAACATACATATTTACATAATCAATTTTATACAAAACAGGAGAATTTGCTAGCGAGACTGGAACACTTAAATTACCCCATTTAAAACTTCTGTATATTTAACATTGTTAAACCACGCTGTCTCAGCGGAAATCTAACTATTAGTAACTTTGAATCTGTAGATCAGTTCCGTCTTATATTTCAGTAACGAAAAATTAGAGGGACTTTAGATGAATATCATTATGATGAACTTGTTGAAAACGTATCTGACATATAATTCAGTATCGACAATACTGCCTTTGTACTGTTAAAAGTAACGCACAGTTCACAACCAACAGTAAAAGAGCAAACGGTGGAAACACATACGTAAAGACAAAACAATCATTAAAAGATGAAATGTTAGAAATCAAGCAACAGAAAAGAGAAATATAGCGCTGAGAAAAAGAAGAGACAAGAAAATATCGAGGACGATGAGTTACATTTCCGGCACATAAAAAACATTTCTGACTACATAAAATTGTCAGTCGGCAGTAAAATACAGAAAATCACGGAATGTTTCACGTATCCACCTATCTCTTATTATGTTGAAAGTCCTTCATCCTAATACTCTTACGAAAACACGGATTATAACTATTCCATTTAGAGTCCAGTGATCAATGTTGTAACTAATAATCTTGATGATACTTCAGCGGCTATTGTTTTACCTGTTAATCTCAATGACAATATGGCAATCAATACTATACTATATGGTACTCATAAAATTAATTTTTTTTTAAAATGTGATCTATTAGTTAATTTTAAAAAGATTATATATCTTAATAAAACTAATCTCATGAGTGCTCAAGCGTGTATTCATCCGATGTAAAATCCATTAGACACTCTTTTAATGAGTGATTTATGTATTATTATTATTATGAAGACAATACTTAACAAAATTATATATGTACTGATAACGTCCAAAAGGAACGTAGTTTTTCTTCAGGTAAAATTGGCCATGAATAAAATTGCACCAAATTTTTTAATTGTTTTGTTTTGAGGCATAATGTAGGGAAATGTTTCCGTATTCATTCGAATGTACTAAAAAAACTTTTTCGGATTTTCCTTGAACTTAGGAAAAAGATAGGTAGTAAAGATAGTAGAGATAGTAAGATAGAAAAAATGGAACACTTTATATTTTCTGTTTTTTATACATTTCTGTTGGTATTTATTCATGAATTCCATATTTTCTAATAAATTTCTCTAATTAATTTTTGGTAACCATACAGTCCAAACGAAAAAAAATTCGTGCTTCTACTAGAACGAGATGAACACACACACACGCGGGCGCGCGTGCGCGCGCACACACACACAAACACTAACACATACATAAACACGTAATTCGCACTGAGTTGCTAACCCAATTATGTATATATTGTTTTTAAAACAAATTATTCTACGAGTACACGTAATTTATGTAGAACAGCCTAAAGTTTTTTTAAATTGCCTAATTTAATTTTTAATTTAAAAATATTAATTGTTTTTAAACATTAAAAACATTATTCGAATAGTAAATATTATTTACACAACATTCAATATAACGTTGTTGAATAAAAAATTTAACATGAAATATTGCTTTTTATTTACATCTACCATTCCATTTCGCCGTTTTTCTCATCGATTTCATTCCACCAGCACCATGTCCATTACTGGTAGCGGGCTGTTTGCGAATGAAATTCATGGTACACCTCCCGCCTCCCAGACAGGTGTTGGCTAATGTATAAATCTCGGTAATTAATACTACATAGTAGAAACAGTTCGTCCTCGTCCACCGGGCTCGTCTCCGAGACGTGTACTACTCTAACACCACGAAATAGTTTCCGGAGGTGCCCGGCGCAATGGCATCAGGATCGTGTACTATCCCTCCTCCCATTCGGCGATTACATACTGAAAGCGTTCAAATCAGTAGTTCTCAAATCAGGGTGGTCTTGCGTATATGGTTTAGAAACGCGAACTCTTGACAGGAGGGATAGTTACGCGTTAGGTTCTTAAAAATAACAACCGAAGATAGGGCCGCCAAACTCAAAGCACTGCTGATACCTCGGCGAACACGACGAGGAACGGCTTTTCGATCAGCCATTCTAATCGTATGTTATACCCCCCTAACAGCTTTAAATTCATTTGTAATGGAAAAACTTCTTTCTTTGTTTTAAAATGCGGTTAAGAATATTATTTTTCTAGTATATTTTAATCCTTTCTAAAATATTACTTCTTTTTTCTTTATAGTAGCGTTTTCACATCCCACTCATAAGGTAGCAAATTTTCAATGTGCTGAGATTAAAAAAATCACTCTCATCCACTCGCAGTAAAATATGATAATGGATAGGTCAAATATAAGATTATATAGCAGGCCTGGGAATCTTTTCATTTAACTTATAACTATTATTTTAACTAAAACTATATTGGTGTATTACTACATGGAGGTTTAAAGTATTTTTATGTTGTGTATGCACGTCTGTGTAATTTTGTGTGGTATGTGTAATGCGTTGCAGTCTAAAAAGGACTGCTTATAGAATATTAAAGAAATATCAGCTCTGATGAAATTGAACATACTTCACGCTGTAAATAGTTCTTGTACATTATGAAATAAATTGATGCTATCGGACGTCCAGTTTAAAACTGAATCTTTAACTGTAATTAATTTCAGAATCTTCTTCAGTTTCATACGCAACAAGCAGTAGTTCCTTATGTTGTTTTTGTTTATTGTCAAAAAAATAATCTGTTTCATTACAAGCTTTCCTCAATCGCTCTGTTGCAGTACAATAGGTAGTGGTGGTGCTGGTTATGAATTTCCTTTCCTTTGTGGTATATACGTTTACAGTGAGAATATTTTTTAGATAAGTCGTGGTAAGTCAATTTCCGTAACCGTATTCAATTGCATATTCAATGAATCGGTTAACTTATGTTAATTTATACGTTTATAATTAATACGTTAATTTTTACCTTTATTGTTCTCGCCTGGAAAACGAAAAATACTATTTCCGGATAAGACCAATATATTTCATCCACATTCAAAATCACAATAAAATGTTTCATTATTCATCGAATCGAAGATTGCCATTATAATTATATTATCACTTTCTTTATCAAGTACATGTTCGCCGAGATCAACAATGTATAAATAACTATAGTTTAATCTGTAACATACTGGTGACAAACGTCGTTTAGCAACCGTAACATCTACTAGCATAATTAACTCCATAATATGAATGCCTGCCTCCGTAGCCGAGTGGTAGCGTCGCGGCTTTTCATCCGGAGGTCCCGGGTTTGAATCCCGGTCAGGCATGGAATTTTTCACACAAGCTACAATTCGTTCAACTCATCCACTGAAGATATAACCTAACAGTGGTTCAGGAGATAAAAAAATAAAGAATAAATAAAATATGAATGACGACGAAAACGACGATGTTCACACTTCACATTCCACACTTCTAATGTTATAATTGTGAAAATGAGGCTCCCTACCTGTAGTAACTGTTATGAACAACCTTAAAAATTTTTATCACTAGCATACACAAACAAACACACACACACACACACACATATTTTACAAAGGTACTTTTAAATCTTCAGTGTACCGTCGCTTTTCATATCGTAATAAGTTAGCTTCATCGGATGTTGTTTATAACATTCATTTCATATTCGGTAAATCTGTTTGTATTTCTTTTTGGTAAATATAGCTGAAAGCATTACGATTCGTTTTCCGAGAATCAGAATCATATAAGATGACACAAATATGATCCTCACCGTATTGCAAAAATACCTTTCTCACCCAATAATATGTAGCCTATACCGCTATTAAGATTGTCCAACGTCTTGTATGGTAGTTCCTTGAAAAAACAATCTTAATCATTGAAAATATTAATAAATGATGATGTACATCATCAAAGTCCTAAGACCTCAGACTCGAATGATTGACCAACGATTCGGTGGTATAGTAGATAATTATTTTATTTTCTACCTCCCTTCCCATTCCTCTCGGACATCCATAAAATAATCGGTAGAGTTAGTCGTAATCGATAACTCTACAAGCGAACGGTATACTATTCCACAGTAATTGAAGTTTGTTTTCATACAACAACGCTTTAAGTTTCTTCACGTTGCCAGTAATCAATTCGCACGAGCACAGATATTCGTGTAGCCTTCGATCGGAATAGTCGAATTTATTACAGTTAATTACATATCTTTCGTTGTCGTAGTGCTCGACAAGTATCATAAAAAAATGTTTACTTATGTATGTGGGAATTACTCTCAATTCGTTAATCAAACTGATGAAACGTCTTCTTTTTGATATTAACCGTTACTTTAAATCTAAAACGACACCTCACCTTCAAAAATGAACTGCTGTGCGTTTTTTACTATACCTCAAATCCTGGGTACGGTAAACGAAAATGAAGAATCATATAATGTCAATCACCACCGATCAAGCGAGTTCTCTAACTATAAACTAGTTGCAATTGCCGAGGAAGATGTGATACTTGATTATTCTTTCCATGATGAATGCTCAACTGCGAACGAGGTCTGAAACCTTATGATAGAACTTATCCTCACCACCAAGATTTCTTCGTGTAATCATTTACCAAATTACATAACGTTTTTCACGATTCCGTTCAACAGAATGCACGTTACTATAGCAACGAGAATAATGAGAGAGTAGGCGTTGATATTGTCTGGCATATTGCTTTTGCTTTAAAAATTGATACGTACATTGACGGATTCCGTTTTAAGCGATTTTTTGTGCTTGGAAGAAACGATAACGATCAACGGTACATTATTCTGAAATTCTTTAAACTGTGAGCCGGACATTCATCTTCTGACTTGTTATAATAACTGGGGCGATTCTTGGGAAACATTTCAAACATCATATTTATGTCCCGTTTTAAATTATAATACGGATAGGATTACGAACTAAAATATAGCAGTACGTTTAAAACTTCACACATATCGAAATTAGTCGAAGCCTTTATGACATTATCATTTCTATCGTTCTGTATTCACGTATTATGAATTCTCCGTTTTCTAACACGTCTTTACCGTCCAAGAATATGTTTGTTTGCTGAAGAACTGGATACACGTGCATCTGCAAAATATGAAAACCGATCCCCAATGGCGTATCTTGTTCTATTATTTTCAACAACTGCATTAAATCATCCGGAGGTCCCGAGTTCGAATCCCGGTCAAGTATGGCATTTTTAACGCACGCTACAATTCATTCATCTCACCCTCTGAAGATATAACTTAACAGTGGTTTCGGAGGTTAAACAAAAAAATTTAAATCATCAAGCATCTTTTGGGCATTATATCGATGATGTGAAAATATGGAATTTTCCATGCCACTTTCGTCCACCTTCAACTTGGAATCAAGTGCCTCTTTCAAAGATACAAGAACTTCATGCAGCTGGAAGATCTAAGAAAAAGCAATTCTTGTTTTAAGTTCAATATTATCCGTTTGTAGTCTTCGACCAATCCCATCAACATACGCAGAGGCACAAGAAGCAAAATCGTCCCGTTTTTTCATCTAAGCTATATTTATCAAACACGTCAAACTTCAATCGAAGATTTCCAAAATATTTTCCTCACTTTTAGACAACGACAGAATAGTTTTTATTGTCGTAATTTCCACCTTTTTTTGAACGCAAAAAAATTCCTTTCCGTTTATTTCATATAGTATCTCCTCAAACAGAAACAGAACAGCATTGTTGGTTAATGTCGATTACACCGCCTTTTTATCACCATTTTTGGTAGTCAATATCCTTCTACCATTGAAAACATTTAAAGGTTTAAATTCATGAGGATTTCATAATGTTGTTATAAATCGACGATGGATAGGGTGAATTGGTACGATATTCAAACTCAGTGATTGTGTTATCCAATGAAACACTTTCACTAACGTCCAGCATATTTACTGCTGTCATTAATATTCACCACTAAAAAAACCAAGAAACAACACGGTCTGCTATGCTAACGCTCTAGTGTTCAAATCACGACCAATCGGTTTACGTACCTTACCGCCGCTATTGTGTATTAACGACATTGTCGTTCGACGTCGGTCAACGTCTTAAATGTAATCTCACTTTTATGGTCTTTTCACAGAAATTTATCAATTTTCAACTCTGACCGGTAAACTTTACAGTGATCTCGTTGTTAATGGCGGCCGGTTTCGATGACATGTGGCATATATTCGCTATTGAACTTGCTTTTTCAAATCCTAATAGTGATGTCAAGCTATTTTTCGAAGTTAGGTCAATCGTGGCGGTATATATAACTTCACAATTTAACGTGTTGTTATTCAGTAGCATAAATAACGTATGTCGTGTATGTCTTTTATTTCATCACTTAATCCACATCGCCTACTTCAACGATTTGCTCTGTAGTGTTGGCTTGATCTTTTTTAATGTAAAATGGTAAACGAGTTGTTGATCCAGTCATCCACATTCGGTATTAAGTTGTATATGGTTTGATTTATGTACGCAATTCCTACTTACTAAATCTAAAGCTGGGAAAAGGGTAGTGTATAATAACAATCTATTTAAACTATTAAAACAGAACATAATGATGGTGAGGATGATTATGGTGATGGCGGTGATGATTATGATGATTTTTACAGAAATGTGGACCCATGAGTGAAGAATTGAAGGCATAAATTACCACAGATAACCATGTTTATATGCTGTCCAGTTTGATAACAGTTATTTATAATCCAGTAAAATGGAAAATTATGTTCGTTCGGGGTCCCCTAATTACAGAAATTGTCAAAATAATCTACCATCCGCCCACGTTTTCAATAACATACCAATGTTTTCCATATCTAGTACTGCCGACTTGTTAGTCTTCGATTTTTCAAGTAATGCATAACAAACTAAGACTCCTCGAAAATCGGATATTTTTAGTCTTTTTTGCGTACCAGGATCAATTCGATATTCGATAGCGGCCGTACTGGTATTTCCTTTATCAGAGAAAACAGTGGTTTTATTTTTATTCTTGCCGCCTATTCCTGATCCTCTAAAAGGATAATGTTTAAGCTATAATTCTCCCCCTTCAGTCCTGATTTTTTTTTTCATCATCTCTACAAGTTTTTTATATTATTTCTTTTGTACATCTTATTTTTCCACCACCACCATCGAACTTTGCTTTGAATTTCATCGTTTTTGTAATGGCCAATGCAGCAGCATTTTCAGCGATACTTGAGTTTTTGGCTTTCGCTCGTTCCCAACTGTGGTGGCTAATCTAGAATCGACTGCCACTCTGTTTTCGTTATCACTATTCTTATCGTATGCAATGTTTCTTTATAAGCGGCGTCCAACTTGTTTATACTTGGGTCGCCTCTCTTCAAACGTTTTTTTTTTTTAAATTCGTTCCCGATCCGTAGTACTGATATTCTGAAATATATAACTTTACCGGTAATATTCCTGAAATTTCTCAATAGGATTGAGAATTTCAGAACGGAGAACGGGACAAAATAAATTAAAAAAAAAAAACAGTTCTTTAGCTCTAAATGACAGTTTCCTAACCAATAAAAAAAAAATAATGATATTGATCAGTTGCTAATCTTTAACGTTATTAGCTGTACTAGCAGTTGTGATTTTTTCTATCGAGTTAGTTTCTCACTGCAATAAAATTATATCTGAATATTTTATATACGTATTCTATTATCTTTTGTAAGTAAAACGTATTTAGAATATTTGTAAGTAAACTGCGTTTTCAGAATTCTTATCCGGCAATCTTAATATCATCTCAATATATAAGACTCGATGCTTATTTTTTATTAAAAATATTAATTAACTATTCTTTTAATGCAATATTTCAGTATTCATTATTTTAATTTATGTTGGAATCGTATTATTTACGTACTTCGTTAACACTCACAAAATGTGACAACAATTGTCAAACTAGTTGACAATTAACTAATTATATATTTATTCGCAAGATTTTTTTTAAGGAAACTGGAATGTGTTAAAATATGTTTTCAATAGCGTATATATCTGGATGAACATAAAAGTTATCTATGTTTTATATTCATAAACGATTTATTTATTAAAAATACGATTATCAAATTTAGTTTATAATCAATGAATTAGAAAAGTAATTTTCAAAAAATAAAAAAAGAAACTGATTTGAGTGAAACTGATTCATTTCATACTTGCCAATAATATGAAAAATAAATACAAAAACAAATTATTAAAGTTTTTATTAGCAAACTATGATTCCTTAGTTTACTATAAAGCTAGTTATTCAGTAGATCAGTTTACTACTCTGGTTCCGCCGACCGTCATGAGTAGAGATTTCTGATAACGCAACCCTCCTTTTAACGGCATTTCATGGGTGAAATTGTTTTTTATCTTTTGCTTTGTGCTCTACTCTGTTTTTTGTAATGTTCTAAGCAAGGATTTTCAGGGTACCAATATATCAAGGTCTTGACAGATAAGGGACAAAAACCAAGTCCTAATTTTGCATGGGATTCTGCTTTTACCTCATTCCATACAGTGCTCCGTTTAGTTTGTGCGTGTTTCCCTTTAACTAATGTAAACTCTCAAAACTCTGTGCATATTGTATGAAATTCATTCTTATTACATATCGTAGGTATTATATTAAAATCTCTTCATATATACTCATCAGTATCTAATTTTCCTACCTGGTATTAGATTATTGAAATTAAAGGACTTTTTTGAATTAAAATTATGATTTTACAAAAAAAGTCTTGCGTAATTGTAAACGGTTATATGTACGGTATATTGTAACAATAAGTGATTGTCTTAGCTGATCTGAATTATAATGGAATAAATATTCCATTTTGCCTTAAACTAAAAGTGTTATTTAACAAGTACAATCCGACAATGAGAAGAATTTAGGTCTATTAATATTTGATTTTCTGGGTTTGTTGAATAATGCTATTGTAAATAATGAAATAACTTTATTTTTAAATCTTTATTTACAATCGGTTTGCCTTACATAGATAAGCCATAACTAAATCGTATGTGAAAAAGTAGCATTCAGTGATAAGCCTCAAAAACAAAACAAATAAACATGAAACCAATGTACATAAATAACAATTTTTTTTTATAAAAAAGTAATTTTAAGTCCAAAAGTAATCAGTACACACCATCAGAATAACTAAATAACGAAATAGAAATCGGAATAATATAAACAACACATAAATAATTGCAGCGTCAGAAAGTAAACAACTCATCAGAATTACAGTAAACCTCAAATATATCATCAGAATCAAGCTAGAATCAACCCATTCCAAACATATTCAATCTTCCTGATCTGTTTGTAAACTCAAAGTCATTCAACTTCGGAGGCTTACCTCTAGCATCATCATCCGATTCCTAGGTCCAATTACAGAAGCCTTCTGAGCCGTCTGAGATCTTCAGTGTTGTGAAATAAAGTTGGTGAAATAAAATAAAGCGACAAGGTTAACATGAGAGGTAAGTGGAGATATACTTTTAGCGTTCTCTTGGTGAACAAACGGGATTTCTAAGAACTCATGAATCTCAGCTTTCTTCATGAACCACGTGATTGCGTTGTGTTCCTTAAAATTGTTTGGACCTCCACATTAATTTTATTACTAGTGCCCCATAATTGAATTTTGTATGTCTAAATGGGCTTCAAAAACATCTTGTATATCAGCACCTTGTCATGAGAAGAGTTGAGATATTTTGCCTACTAGCCAATAAATTTTCTTAAATTTAAACAAGCGCCTTTCGTATCTTCCGTACATGGTCCTTCCATATAAAGGAACGATCCAGGTATAATTTTAGATACCAAATGTTGGAAGACGGAATATTTACATTGTCAAGATGAACTCGCGGTTAATCTTTCCTCCTCATCGTAAACGTAACGCGCGTCTTGGCCGAGTTAACTCATATCTTGTAATTATACAACCATTAGTTGACAACATGCAACGCTGTTTGAAGTGTTTTCAACCACAGAATCGGGTTGTCATCAACCGCTAGTATCGCTGTATCATCCGAAAAGGATGCAAGTTAGCATACTAGGATAAAAAGGTCCATTGTGAAGACTAGGTTCAAAATTGTTCCTAAAACAGAACTCTATCGAACACCTTAATTACTGTAAAAAAAGTAGTTCCTCACGAAGTTAAACTTGTGAGAAACGATCATCTGAATAGCTACGCAACACTATATAAAAGGATGGTGTAGCCATGTCTTTAACCTTTAAAGAAGTCCACGTAACCAAATCTTGTCAAAGGCCTCTTGTACATCAAGGAAAGCCGCTGAACAATATCCCTTCATTTTTAGGAACTTGATAACTTGGTAAACGTGGATTACAATAGTAATCCTATGGTTCTGTTCGACAGAGAGTGAGCAGTTATAAAAACAAACTGGTGATTAGGTATCACATCATTGATATCTAAAAAGTACATATTCATCGAAGCCTCTCAAATAACTTATATATAGTCAAAAACAAGCTGATAGGCTTGGATAATTAAACATTCAGAGTTGGTTTAACAGGTTTCAAGAAGATTGTAATCTTAGAAAATAATTCCATTTCATTGGAAAATATGTTGTTCGTAGGATCGCTTTTAAGAGCTCTACTTGGAGCATATATTAGAAGTTGTGATTAACAAAATTAAATGTGAGAGCCTTTATCAGATTTCCTACTGTATCAATTACAACTGCTAAATCTTTAGACGAGAAGGGATTTTTTGTTAAACTCAATGTAATCGGCCTATTCAAGAGACTGATAATTTTCCAATCATCAGCCCCTAGAATCTCATTAGTGTTAATGATTTGACTTAAGTGCGCAGAAAAGAGTTCAGCCTTCTGATTTTCACTATAATCCCAATTATACGATGACTTCAAAGGAGGAAATGTGGAACAAATTTGTTTAAATTTCCTTGTCACCTTCCATAAGGAATAGTTATCATTCCTAAGGAAGGTTAGTTTTTCAACATAATCCCAGAACTACTCATTCTTGTATTTCTTCCCCAGCCTCTTTAGTTTGCAAGCAGTCCTGTTCAGAGCAGTTCCTGCTGAAGCATTACCACCTTTTCTTAACTGTACTCTGTATGTCAAAAAGGTCTATCGCCTTCCTAGAGTAATCTTTTCCTTCCTGATCTTTATGTGCCCTAACTAGCACAAAAATCAAAAGATAGGAAACTTCTTAGGATCTATAGGCCAATAGTTTGGTTGTAGCCCAAAAGCAATGTTGAGTAGCACCTTGTAGTTAGCCTCCTCCAAGGGAATTCCGCGAGTAGTTATGAAGCGTATGTGAGTACATGTTTTACATACCAATCCCTTTCTACGATGTTCCGAAAACCCAATGTCTCAAAGTTCTCATAAAACAGGATATTCGTAATTAAACGACGGGGGTGTCAGTGGATCACAGATAGCCGTAGAGACCCAAACCAGTTCAATATCTAAACTGTGATTTCTTAGATGTATGCTGGACCATACATCAGAGGGATTCTCACTAACCCTTAAGGTGTGTTTTATTAGAGTTGAAGTACCCCTTTGAGCCATGTAATTTGGATGGTTGGTCGTGTACATCAAATAGCCTGAAATACGTAAGTAGTAAATTTAATTTCAAAGATGAGGACAACATCCAAAAGTTTGAAAAGCATTATAATCTTTAATTCTTCTCTCCGGGTTATATCACCATTAATGTTCCCTGTCTTCATATTTAGATATCTCCTCACTAAAAGGTCTTATATAAGTATATTACTTCTTCTTTGAGTCTATTAATTTTCCGAACTGCTACGCTAAGAATCCAATATTAGTTATTGCTTCTCTAATTTATGTGCTGAAATTGGCTCATGATATTTCTTGTGCACTACAGCTCCACTAAAAACAACCAGGAATAAACATTTAAACGAATATTGAAACGATTATCTATATGGTCATTCAAATTCTTAAAGTGTTTGGTCCAAAAAATGGAAAATCAGTATTGTTCAATTCAAACATTTACTGCATGATTCAATTCTTTCTATCCCCTTTCTGAGTAGAATTTCTTGATATACTATACGTTTCATCTCTTTAAAGCAGGGTAATCAAGATGGCGTAATGCATATGTAGCATGCGATTCCCTGTGTCTTTTGGCACTCTGA
>JAAAKQ030133604.1:0-13427 GCA_010016005.3 Zanna intricata | reverse complement strand
CGGCCTCCGTAGCCGAGTGGTAGTGTCTCGGCTTTTCATCCGGAGGTCCCGGGTTCGAATCCCGGTCAGGCATGGCAATTTTTCACACACGCTACAATTCGTTCATCTCATCCTCTGAAGATGTAAACTAACGGTGATTCTGGAGGTGAAACAAAAAAAAAACAAAAATATCAAACGAGTCAAATGACTGAAGAAGAAAAAAATATATATATATATGTGTCTCGGATTTTACATAATAATAATAATAACTATGTACATTCAACACATCTATTAGAAGTAGTTCTGAAATCAAAAATAAAGTGGAATTTTTCCAAATAAAAATAATCGATAACATATATAAATATAATATATATGTAAATAATTTAATATGAACTTCTTTAAAATTACACATTAAAAAATGTTTACATTAATATTTAAATTATTGCATATATAGTGTTAAAATTTTATGTTATTAAAAATTAAAAGTTTTAATAACATAAAATTTTAATAAATAATTTTTTTTTTTTTTTGTTAATAGGTATTATTGACAGATTTGTATAAAGTTACAAGTAAAAATAAAATTCAATAAATAATTTTATTCATTGCACACAACCTATTCATCAACCTTGGTCTTTTTTTAGCATTCTTTCCATTAATGTTAAATTCCAATAAAAAAAAGAAAAGAAATCAATGTTTAATCAAGGTTTGAATTTAGATGACTGCATCAAATCAATACATCGTTTACTACATAATAAACCCGATGTTATTTTCTCTGTTACTCCACATTATTTTCAAAGTTTAAGCGATCCATACAATGGTTCAACAGAACAGAAAATTTGGTTACTTTATATATCCTACACGACAGTGGCAAAAAATTACATTAATGTAGTTTTTTATTTCTTGAAAAATTTATACTATCGGTTATACGTACCGATATCCAAAATAATTCCAATTAATTTTTTAAACTGTCTACTTACATTCGATGACAAACAATGTGTCAATATTTAAAAAAAAAAAAGTTACAATAACCACCTTTTATCTCTTAATCTTTATACAACATAATAATGTCTTTAAGAAAACTAATAAAAATTATTAAATAACTACTAATTAATTTTTATTACACTCAAGTAAAAAAAGCAATAATTAGTTTCCGGCTATATTTTTAATTATTCAATTTACCTTGTGTAACAAATTTACATATTAAATTCCGAACGGCAGGAATATATTATTAGAATGTACTAAAAATAAATTCTCTCATTATTTTTATTTATTATTAAAACAGTCGCCAAGAAAAATGGCGACTTTGAAAAAATCTCCAATAAAAATGAAGGTACCGTCGGAAACTGCAATTATTTTTACGCTTACTGGATTCGACCGATTTAGTTACCGCCATTCGTTTGAAAATTAGGGTCGTGTAACGCGAAAAACTTGCGATTTTTTACACTTTTTTGGAGAACGTCAACTTTGAATTACCATAAAACCAAATCATACCGAGAAAAAATTTCTACTTTTTAAGTTAAATTAAAGGTAAATTATAGATTGTTTCTCAATAATTATAATTAAGATTTGGGGGTTCGAAACTACTATTATTTAAGCGTAAAGGTCGTTTCAAATAAAACTATCATTTAACATTAGGTGTAGAAAAAAGAAATTTCCGCTAGTATAAGGCATTAATTTTGTAGCCTTCATATCTGTCCCGTTTTAAGGTGGAGATCATTTACAGGATAATAAAAATCGATTTAACAACGTGGCAATACATGCTGGACGGAAGAAGCCGTCTCAGCGAGCGGTACAGTCTCAACAACTATGTAATACTCCCCTGTTTGTGTTCTATTCATAAATGCTTTACACCAATACTCGGATTAATCTGTATTTTTGTTAACTACATTATACATAAATACAATTACGTGTACAATTCAAGTCATACGTGAAATAAAAAGGGGCCTTATTTTAGGTTTATAAAACAAATAATAAAATGATAAGTTAATTAATAAACATAATGAAATTAAGAAACAAGGTTGTTTTCTTTGTCTGTTTTCTTGTTTAATTATTATTATCTGAATACTGATGAAGTCCTAGTAAAATTAATTTTATGCCTCTGTTCATGGATAGGAAATGTTGTACAGTAGCAGTTAATGTTACGGTAGGATGACTCATAACCAATGAACTCATGTTCTCTCTTTATCTGTTTAACCTCCGGAACTACCGTAAGGTATTGCTGCAGAAGATGAATGAGGATGATGTGTATGAATGCGAATGAAGTGTAGTCTTGTACAATCTCAGGTTGACCGCTCCTGAGAAGTGTAGTTAATTGAAACCCAACCACCAAAGAACACCGGTATCCACAATCTAGTATTCAAAATGAACTCATGTTATTGTTGCTACGTTTATGTTCTTTGTTTTCTCATACTATGATCTCATTGTATATTAATATAAATTACTTGCGAAGCCAGTCTTCAGTCTGATGGGTTCATTAAGACCTCAGCTGTTGACATCAACTACATTAGTTGGATTTTCAATTTCCAAGCGTTCAGTCGTACCGGTTTCTTTGAGAGTTAATTTATTAACTGTGCCGCGTTATTTCAAAGACATTTTGGAATAGAATGTTAAGTTGGGTTTTTTTATCGGGTTATAAATAAAAGATTTTTTTTTTTTGTAATTCTTCTGCAACTTAAATGTAACATGAACAGATGGAAACACTTTCGTTTTCCGGTCAATATGGCCGGAACAACTAAGAACGTTTCGAGAAATGTACTCTACAACGTATACAAATTTTTTACGAAGCTACCTGATTTTGAATTTCGTAGTGCGATTAACTTAGATAAATTATAAGAACTAACTGCCAAAACATGCGGCATTAGCCGGAAATCAGTAGAAAAGATACGTAGGACAGCTAAGGAGAGCGATAGTAACGACAATTGCGTTTAGTTTAAAACTCCAGGGAAAAGTAAGCCACGAAATGAAAATGAAATTTCAACCTTCATGTATTGTGCAGAATTAAATATCAGTACTACGATCGGAATGAAATCCTCACCGTTAAAATGCTCAGAGGAAATACGGGAAAAAAGTGGATGTAAATCAATCATCTAGTATCGTTCGTTGTAATTTGAAAAAAAAAAATTGGTTTTTGCTATAAAAAAATGAACGACGGTCAATATTTCTTGATAGAAAAACATTCTTACCTAGTAAGTAAGAATGATGGATGGATAGAATGATGGATTACTTAGTAAGTAAGAATGATGCTGTTTTTTATCACTTAATGAATTTAAGTGATATTGTATTAAATCAAATTTAGTTTTTAAAGTTATTTCACAAATTAAAAGCGTCAAGTGATGATCGGTCCATATTTTACATAAATGAGACACGAGTTATTGAAAATCATTCTCATAAATACAAACAGCAAAAATCGAAAAAAAAAATGAAGGGATTAAAATACCCATCGGAAAAGAAGGTCTTTAATAGTGTCATGCAAGTTCGGTTAAAAAAAAGCTCTTTAAAGAAAGTAAATGGGTTTACCGCAGTAAACTGAATGTCAGTTCAAAGTAGTACACCACCAACCAGGAGAACGTAAGAATACACTTCTGTATGAAGTGTATACTTGCTTCTCCTCTTCAGGAGTGAAATTCCGAAATTCGTCGGACACGTCCCCCCGAGATTGCGTTGTGCTTAATTGTGGGTCCGGTCTCGGGGCGGAGAAGAGCGGTGAGGGAGGTTTAGTCGGTAGGGGCCAGGCTGTGGAGTCTGCTTAGTCGCTCAGCCAGGCTTCTTAGTTCGCTGGGTTTGACTAGCTGGGGGCGGTTAGCGTCCCTGGTACGGAGTCCGACACAACCCCATGGGGAGTACGGAAATGCAGTCCTTCGTAACATCGTCAAAAAAAAAAATATATATATATATTTATTGCATTACGTCGCAAGTTTAACCTAGAGACTGACATGCGAAATATTCTTGGAAATATTAAAATGTTGTTCTCTTATGTTTTACGAGTTTTTAGAGTCGTCCATTTACATTAAAGTATTTGAATGAAGTAATGAGTTTCAGCTGTTCATGCCAATTGCGTAAAGTAGATAGCTACACGGATGGAAGATAGGTAGATAGATAGAAAGTTGAATTGGAATATATGAGTATAATGTGATATATCTTTGTTTATTACAACCCATAAATCGTGACCGAACGATGATAACACGAAAGCATCTTTCGCCCAGAAAAAAAATTACGATTTTTTGCAATTTTTTTTAAGAACGTCAACTTTCAATTACCATAAAATCAAAACCGATCGAGAAAATTTTTTCTATTTTTGATTGTTTTGATTAAAACGTTATTTTTCAGAAATTATAATGAAGATTTAGCCCAAAACCATTATTATTTAAGCGTGAAGAGCGTTTTTTACGAGGCAACCTTTTCTTCAGTTTCAATAATTATTTTCCGAAAAAAAAAACACATCGTTAAAATTCTTGAAACAATATAAATAAGATAACCGTATTTTAAAATTAAGAAAGGTGTGAAACGAATAATCAAAAAGTACAATCGCAACTAATAATAGAGCGGGCACCTTGTTCGTTGCTATACAGAACAGCGAGCGATACTCATTATAAAATTGCCTTTCACACTGTTTTATCAGATTACTTTATACTCGTAAATACTATTATTATTATTGGTATTGTTATTTTCATATACTTTTATTTTTACCACTATTCACAATATTTCTATCAAAGAATCAGCTGTATGAAAAGAATAACAGATTACAAAAAGCTGTTATAATCATTTCAGTAAACATTATACAATTAATTATAACACTGAGATTTGAAAAATGTGTAACTGCTTAAACATTATTTATTTTCAATTCCTTGTACGAAGTAAAGGAAAAATTGTGATCACGAAAAATTTCGGTTTTCATATTTCAACGGAAATATTTTTACCAACCCTGAATCCATTTTGACTAGTTTCGGTGTGACGTCTGCATGTACGTACGTACATACATATATATGTATCTCGCATGACTCAAAAACGATTAGCCGTAGGATACTGGAATTCTATATTTAGGCCTGTTGTAACGTCTAGTTGTGCACACCTCTCCATTTGATTGCAATCTACTAGACCAAAAATCCTCAAAATCCAAAACATTTGGATTTTGGACTTTTAGTTAACTGCGGTAATAAGCCCTCCATTGAGAGCTTTTCAACGATATATAGGTGGTATTTATTTTCATTGGTTCAAGAGTTATAGCCAAATAAAATTTTAATTAATGAATTATTTGGATCTTATAAGGGGAAACACATCGGTTGGAATCTGACTTCATATACATACATTCTTGTTTAACTTTTTTTACATTTAAATGTATTTATTTATTAATAATTATTTGCCTCAGGAAAAATAATATGAAAAAAATGGAAGTTATTAGTGAAATAAGATTTTATGTACTTTACATTTTAATTTAAAAATTTTTATATAGGTTAATAATTATTAATAAATCATTATATTTAAATTTTAAAAAAATAAAAAAAATAAATACATATATGAGATGTTGGATTTGAACTGATTTGTGCTTGGTTACAGATCCGACACATTCTCACTTACGCCACATACTTGAGCGACATGAAACAAAATTAGCATATAAACTAATATAAAATTCTGGTATAGATACCACAAAAAAATGATGCAATGTGGTGTCCACCACAATACAATTGCTTAAGTGTCTAGTTTATTAAAGAAATGGAGGATCATATCTCACTTTCAAATAAAATAAGTTTAAATGAAGTGCAGAAGAAAATGTGTATATGTACTTGTATGTGTATGTGTATGTGTAATGTGTATGTGTTCAAGTAGATCATGTGAGGTCCACTTCAGATTTTTAATTTTTTTTTTTCAATAGAGAGGATAAAATATTATATATACAGAATACCTACAGCAAAAAAAAAAATTATTAATAGAAAATCCAATCATCTGTGTTTACACAAAATTAATATATTTCACAAACATGTTAAACAGAGCGATATATTACACACAAAACAATCGGCAAAAATTTGATAAATATTATTGCAGTACAAAACGAATATAAAGCATCATTAATTGATAATAAATATAAAAAACAAAATTTTAAATCTGAAAATTATACACTGAAACCTATAAATAAAACACACTGCATTGATAATATCTATATAAAATATTCTTATACTAATAATATTATTGGAAACAATGTTTATAATGATGAAAAATAATAAACCCTACAACCATATAAAACATTTAAAAAACCGTAACTATAATAATGATTTTAATAGTTTGTGTAGCATTTATAAAATAAAATGTAATGACTGTGAAGAAATTTATAATTGGAAGACTAATAGATCTTACCAATGTAGTTACTATTTTAAGAAATACTCATATAATTTTCGTATAGTAAATATATATTTTTTTAAATTATATTTATGGGATTAAAATTACTCAACACAATGTTTTATTACCCTCTTTAAAAAAGTAACATCAAAAAAAAAAAAAAGAAGCAAATCACAAACAACATGCATGTTAAATGAAATTTAAGGACTCTTTTTCTGTTTATCCTCCGGAACTGACATAAGAAATTACTTCAGAGGATGAAATTACATAAGGATGATATTTATGAATGTGAATGTATAATCTCAAGTCGATCACTCCTGAGAATTGTGTAAATTTAAGGGCTGGAAAAGTAAAAGTAGTAAGCAGGATGAATTATGCTAACAGAATGTCTTTTCATTCCCAAAACTTGAGTTTATTGTAAAAATTGTTTTATAAAACGTTTTATTTAAATAAACTATTCACAATGTATGAATGCACTTATTCTACACTTAAATTTTTTCTATAATTCACTTCTAAAGAACATTAGAAATTTGGTTATTTATTATAGAAACAACAGGCTTAATAATCATTAATAGTTACTTGATGGTACATGAATTTTGTAACATATAAAACATGCCAAACATGGCTATTCCAATCCAGAATATTCTGGATGAAAGACATTACCATTACACCAAGAGGTTGATTTTTGTCAGTAAAATTACTGACTTATTTTAAAAAATTTTGACAGAGTTAAATTTCTATATCGCTTACATTTTTACGATTACATTTTTCTGATTATCTACATGTTCATTTATTCCAATTAATCCTGTTTTCAGCAAGTTTGATTAAACTAGATTTATTGTAATTGGGTCACAGAAGGAGGCGGGTCAAGCATGCGCAACACATATACGACCCCCAGTAGGTTAGGTGTAAAGACAGGAAAAGGGTAGCTCCCCTGAGGAGGGGCATTTCTGCACTCCACAAGCGGATGGTCAGAATGCTTCAATGGGCCAGGGAAGCCTCTACGAGGGTCCTTTTCAAAGAACCCAAGCTTGAGGGTTAGTAGTTTAATCTGCTGCCATAACAGCGAGGAACATCTGATGACATGCCTAACAGTGGTTCCAGCTGCTCCTTGGGTGCTTAAAAAAGTTTGATGAAAAAAAGATTTACTGTAATTGACCCAAAATATAACATTTTTAATCAAAGTATTTTTTTAAACCAATGAATTCAATGTTTGCCTCTACACTTTGATTATCAAATACCACTGCTATAACTAGCTTCCAAACAAATAATTCTTATAAACATATATATATATATATATATATAGTTGCAAGTTTGCGGCTCGACCAATGGGAGATTAACAAATTATAAATACAATTTAAAACTCTAAATACATAGAAAGTAAAACATATAATGATAATAAATGATAGCAACAATAACAATAATAAATATATAACAGACTAAACAGTAATTCAAATAAGGACAAAATCTATTTAAGATAGTTAGATTATAAAAACCAGAATACAGTCTAATTTACTAAAAACATTATAATGACCACTAATACTGCATTAAAAAGATAACACTAGAAAAGTCTGAAGTTCATACAACTCCATTCTCTGCAAGTATTATTACTTTTACTGTTTACAATGAAACTATCCTACAGTTAAGAATGAATATAATACTGTTGCTTTCACTTGTTTACCAAAAACTAACCAAACAACTTCCAGCATTCAACCACTGTCCACAATGGAATGTTTGCAATGTACTCTCACTTCTTATCAAACACTTACTGATATCAACATCATACAATCACCTAGAATGAGGCCTTACAGAACTACTCACTGTTATCACAACTACACTGAATATGGCCTTGCAGAACTAATCGCAGCATTCTCACACAATTACTCGTGTAACTACTGACTGTACCTGATGCCCTGGCCTACAGGGCAGTATTTATATCCCCTGGCCTACAGAACCAGTACCCACCTCACTCCTGAACTGTTGAAACTTAATAATGCTCACTGTCCATGCCCTTAAATTTTCCCTTAAATTCCTATTCAAGTCCGGTAACATTTCTCAGCATACAACAGCTATTGAAGGGTCTATTGTCTATACTACAAAGAACAGATTGTTAAACAGAGCTGTTAGTTTGAGAAAAGGATCCCTTTTATTATTATTCCTTTCTTTTATTATCTGTATTCCTTTCATTATTATTTTCTCATACTTTCTTCTTAACTGAAAGGAATCTGTTACCCAGGTCCATTATACTGGTCCAGTTACTACTATATATATGTAATATAGAATCATATATTTATAAAATTATAAACAGTATTAAGTTTAGGCTGATTATCAGGGCAGCTAAAATTGTTGGGATAATTTTTTAAATTATTATTATCATTGACACTATCACTGTCATTGTCATTTTCATTATTAGTATTATATATTTCTCTTATTATTTGCACTGTTCCAAAAAAATAATGAAAAATACAAAAATTTTGAAAAACAAAAAAAATATAATTTAAAAGTAAAACGTATTAAAATTTATTTTAAATAAAACATATTTAAAATATAATTTAAAATAAAATTGAATTAATATAAATTTAATATTAATTAATATTAATAATATTAATTATATTATATTTAATATTAATTTAATATAAATAAAAAATATATATTATTATTATATATATATATATATATATATATTTCCAATTTAATATTTTTTTCCAATTTCTTGTTCCAATCTATCTTCAACTATGTCAAATTTGATGAACTTCAACTTCACAGCAATATTAGGTTTGGAAGTTACATTTACATAGTTATATCAAACATAAAATAAATATCAAAGTCATACACTCAATAGTAAAAAATATATTAGCAAACAATAACATTTTTCTGGCAACGCTTTCAATAATTTTTAGTTTTATGCCAGTATAAAACAATTGTTTACTCAGTTTCAGCAAGTTAAAATAATATGAAAACTAACAAATTAGATAATACATAAATAATGAACCACAACTGTTATAAAAAAATATCATGATTATTTAATTAATTAATCTATGACCTACTGATAATAATAGATTATTACCTGGTCAGGAAAAACTATTGTATAGTTCATGACAATAAATGTTATATTTTTCTAACAACATAACTCAGTATAAATTAGATTACTATAACGAAAAGATGATTAAACAATAGTTAACCTTTAGAAGAAATAATGAAACAAATTAAAATACTATCAATAAAACAAAAAGTAATTTTTATGAAAACGAAGTAACCACCAGCATAATCAGCAATTTTAAATGCAATTTTACTATACTATGAAATATAAATATAATAAATATAAATAAATATACTATGAAATAAAGTCATTTACTATCAAACCACTTAATTCATAACTTATCTTCTTTTTTTTTTTTTAAATCCATTAAATCTGAATTCCACTAGTCTCAATTTCCTAGTTAACAGTTTTTTTCTTTTTTTTTTTTGAAAAAAGATAGTAAAAAATTGCACACATAAAAGATAAAATACACTGGTTTATACAATATTATATTATTATTATTATAAAAACAAAATTAATTAACTCTGATTTCAGAGACTAAATGCAGCTGATGCTATAAATTTATTGTTAAAAATTAAATTAAAACTAATCAAATACTTTAACTCATTCGATCATCTTTTCTTGCAAAATGAAAAACTGTTTGACTGTTGATTAGTATGAAGGAGTTACTCTGTATGGTAAATGATAACAAAATTAAAAACATATAAAATTGATAGAGCAAGATGTAATTAAAATTACTCAAGGCAAATGGAATTCTGAATAAATATGAAATTGTAAGAACCACATATGATACTGAAGTGTAGATGGTAGTAAATTTATCAAGTTTACTAAAAGATAAGTTGCCATCTTGTACACTCAAATACCAATAAATAAATAAAAAAGCTGGATAAGAAAGATGATGATGCAATTTCAGCAACATGTGCATTTCTTTCAACAATCAGAAAAATTACATGGTGTGATAATTGTCCTAATGCTGCTATGATTGAAACGAGTACTGTGCATAAGATGCTCAATAAACCAAACCAAATTACCTGATTACTTATTTTCTTTTTAATACACAACAGAATAACCTGCACAAAGTAAAAATTATAAGAACTATTACAACAAAAATAAAGAAACATTGCCAAAATACCTATAATTTATTTCACAACCAAGTTCAGTTTTTATTAGAAGAATTGAAAACTTCTGGTTGTTCCATAGAGGAATAAACATGTGACCTCTGAGAATTTGGAGCTTTTTTCAATCACCATAAATCACTGGGCTTACTCTAATCATACCATACAGTCTTCTTTCTTTTTCTGTTTCACCACCGTAAGGTACTAAAGAGGATGAGGATATTATGTATCAATGTAAATGAGTGTAGTCTTGTACACTCTCCATTGACCATTCCTGAGATGTGTGGTTAATTGAAACCCAACCACCAAAGAACACTCGGTATCCACGATATACATTGGGGTACCATTAAGTCTGCAGAGTATGTGATCTACAGAATCACAATAATTTTAAGGAATATTTCATTAATAATGATATGATTTTATTCAGATATGAATTCTAGATCACTTCCAATCCTGAATACATCTAGATATTTATATCTGAAGGCTCCAAAATAATATTATCCAGCAAAAATTCAACCAGTCCTTTCAAATTGTCTTTCAGAAAAAAAAATTACAAGCAATTAATTTATTTAGACAAGAAATTTTCTGGAATATTATAACCAACAAATTCAAGCTATTGTTGTATGCTTTTAATAGTAATAGTTGATGCTTTTTAAACAGCTAATGGTAAAAATAATTACATACGATGTAATTCTGTAATTATTGTATACGTTTGCATCATAAATTTGGTTAAAATAAACTAATAATCAAGACTTAATTGCTTTTATAGAATTTTCACATAATATTCCTTACAATATTTTGTACTTAGAAAGCAGCTAAGCCATATATTAAAAATGGTTAGAAAAAAACTGCTATGGAAGTTACTGGTGTTGCATTTAACAATTTTATTACATTAATATTTATGTTTAACCCACAAATAGTAAAAAAATATCTTTAGAAACAATATATATATAATTCAATCTACTATGTTCTTAATGTTTCATTACCAATGACTATTACTATGTAATGATTAAATTCCTTTGTTTATGATTCATAGTTATTCTGGCTGATACTGATCTTAACTGCTTATTTTTATAGTATATTTATTCATCCATCCTATCTAATAATACAATTTTTTTTCTAGGCGAAAAATACTTCAGAATTATTATTTAGTAGTAGATATAATCAGTAATTTATTATTTTTTATATCTGTGTACATATTTTGTCAGAACAAGATTATATTTCAATCTTCATAAGGCTAAGTACATACCTATAATTAAACATAATTACAGATATATGCTGTGCGAAATATTGTTGGGCTGGTAGTTGTTTCTGGCATAATCAGCTTAAAGCCAGGTAAGTAATTAAAAAGGCATGGATAAAAAAATATAATACTGCTTCAATCAATCCTGATGATTACAAAAAAAAAGAAAAAATGCATAGCCAATTCAGATTTTCAGGTTATACAGATTACAAGTATGGATACTGAGATGACTTGGATTGATGGGGTGCTGAGCTGTAATAATACAAGCTACGGTCCGAAATGATGTATTTATCATTTTTTAACAAATAAAGACTAAATTATGTTATTAAATATCACCTAATAATGTGCTTTATCATTTACAACATCTTGCTAAAAAATAATTGTTTTCAATAACTTGTTAATTTACTGCACAGTTTTATTAATGTACAACTGAAATAAAACTCACACATTAAAAATAAAATGTTTTCTGTGAAGAAGGTGTGTTGCTTTACAATATCATACCAGATCTTGTACAATAAAAATTATTAATGACAAAACAAATTATAGGAATTTCATTAATATTTTTACTTTCCTGTTGTCATAGCTCTAAAACTAAGCTACTAAGTGTAAGTATGGTAATCAGTCAATAAGCGGGATGTCCGTTTTTTGCATCCAAGGTGCTCATAATGCTCAATGTCTTTACAGCCCACTTGTAAACATTTGTATCAGTTGTAAACACTTTTTGTACTCATAAAAAAATGGCTAAAAGCATCATTCTACAATTTCCAATGCAATGCTGCACTTTATTCCATTCTTAAAGCAAATTTTAATGCAAATTCTTTGTTCCATTTTTCCACAACTTAAAGTCGCCAACCATATCAAAACAGATGTAACCTTTTCAACAGCTGATGATAAAATAAGCATCCAAATATGGTTACCAATGTTACGTTACAGACAAGTTTACAAATACAACAAAAAAATTCAGACAATTGGAAATACAGTCTGGGAAATTTAAAAATTTCAGGTATTTTTTTTATCCTTGTATTTACCTGTATTTTTACATTAATAACAGACCACAATTTTATTCCATATAAGATAAAATAACACAAAGATTTTTTTTACACATATCAATTTTAATCAGGTTTATAAAAAATGATAAAGCAATACTTACCACCATAATCATACAATTTAGAAGAATAGGTACGGAGAATACTAGAGATATGAACATTCCTTTTGAATCAAAATACTGCTGTCTCGAAAATACTCTAGAAAAGAAATACTCATTGGTAAAAGTTTTTAATGAAATAAATAACATATTACAACAATACCAGCAATACTACATACCAATATGTATAGGTTTCTGGATTTTTATACCCACTTTTCTGTAATTAGACAAGATTTTTGTGGCCAGTTGCCCTTCATGATTTAATCTATTAATGATTGTATACAGAAATTATTAAAAAATTTCAGGCCTGATCAAGATTTAACCCAAAAAATTCTAGATGAAAGACAGAAAGAAACTTTATCCTCCTTCACAGAGGATGGCAGCAATAATTCAGTTACATTTCATTTTAATGGAAAAAGTAGAACACATTTAACTGTATCAAAATTGTTGTAGTACAAGGTTTTTATAAAAATTATTATAACTCCCCATATATATTGACGTCCACAAAATAAATTTATAATTAATTAAAATGATAAACATTGTTAAATTTTTATGTTAATAATATTTAATAATGGT
>JAAAKQ030133593.1:0-13427 GCA_010016005.3 Zanna intricata | reverse complement strand
CCATGCCTGACCAGGATTCGAACCTGGGACCTCCGGATGAAAGGCTGAGACGCTACCACTCAGCCACGGAGGCCGGCTAGCCCAACAACATTGCAATTATTAAAATTCCATATTTTATTATATCCAATGTATTCAAAAGAAAAGATGATAGATTTATATTTTAAATTCTCTTCTCGGAAACTATAATTTCATTAAAAATGATGAATAAAAATATTTATCAATTTCTATAATTTAAAAAGATTAAATCAACTAATTTATAATACAAATGATTCATTTTAAAAGTACATGAAAATTGTTCTTTCAAAGGATCTTTCAAGCTAATTATTCGCTCCTTCTTCATACAGTTACTAGAATCATAAGGTTAACATTAAAAACCCCTTTGCTATATTTGATCTTAGTTGTTTATTCCAATTTATTTTGTACTTACAACATTTTATGTTTTTTAATGCATTTCTGGAATTATTTGTGTTTCAGTTGTTTTCGTAGTATAGGTGTGGACAGACATTGGACGCACATTCCCCACAAATACAAACAATACATATAGGCCATGCCAATATCAATAGAATCTATATCTTGCAATCCTCTTATAAGAACAAGATATAAAAGTAATAAAAAATGCATAATCCAAACCTTAAAAACATGATAGATAGAATATAAAAAAACAATTCACAAGAATGAACCGTTACGTAAGTGTTACGTTTTGAAAATATACTCGTATATGACTAAATTTTTCATCTATTGATTAGTGAAAGCTTATATGATGAAATTTTTCACGACAAGATGAAAAATGAATGTGTTAATTTACAGGAACAGCCGCAATATTTTTCATGGTTATGATGGAAGTAAAGCACCTTAGAAGTAAGGGATATTTCATATAATTACTCTCTTTTAAAGTAACAGTGTTCATAAATCAGGTAGTCACTATGATAAAAAAATTCAAGCGCTTCATTTATATTATGTATATTCAACTCGGTAAGAAAAGAAGCGGGAAAACCATATTACTTCTCAATTTCCCTAATAAGCTTGGCGTAAAAGTACCTCAGTTATTTATAATCAATATCATTATCGGTTGTGAATCTTTTTTCACACCAGATAGATGGTCGCTTATAACAATATGGTTTAAGCAGTTAATGTATAATGAGCTGTGTTGAAACAAACTATTAATATAATTACTATTTTATATATATTTGTAATATTACTAAATATACATTATGATTGTAATAAAAATTCATCTTCATGTTCGTATTATATCTTATATAAAAAAATTCATTTTTTCAAGTACTTAAAAAATTATCATACGAGTATTTAAATTATACATAACAAGACTTATTTTAAAATAGAAGTTAATCCGTAATATTTTTTATGCAGAGATATAAAATATATTTTCTATAAATATTTAGCATACATTTTTGTTTATTTCTGTATTTAATTAGTTGTTGCTCCATTTCGGAAATAATTTTAGAACTCAACTGAACTACATTAAAATTTATAGCGTCAAGTGTGTTCCAGAATTCTGTTAATAAACCATTTAATTTCTTGTGAATTATAAAATCTAAAAATAAGTTTGTCGAATCATTAGATTTTTAGTTTTATTGTAGAACTTTATAAATGTAGCACAACTCGTAACTAATTTTTTTAACAAAAAAAAAATTCGTAGTTAACTATGTTTATTCGATCTTCGATACTAAAGGGCCAAGAAATTTAAGTTACACTACTCAATAATTTTACTGTAAAATAATTAGACTGAATAGTTATTTTTGTATTATTTATATTGTTACTATTGTTGTTATGATCAATTCTCCTTAAAACACAACTGTTTGTTATCAGTTGTCAACAGAGCAACAGAGTGTATCCTTTCCTCTGTAGAGCTAATTCTTAATTGTTTTCACAGGCAACTAATTTAGCTTTTATGTACATTTAAATAACTCAATATAAAGTTAAAATAGATAACAGAGAATAGTTATCTATTTTGCACATTTTAGAAATCAAAACGACAACCAGTTAAAATGTTAAAATAATAAGTTCAATCTAAAATGACACCATTTTATTTCATTTATGTGAAAAAAGCAACGCACAGGAATGTATTGTGCAAAAAAAATTTGTTAATTTACAAACACTTGAAAATATTTCGGTCCTCTAAGGCTTAAACCAGTAAAAAAAGTATCACGTTTAAGAAAAATTGCGTACAAAGAATATTTTATATTTATTATTTACATTTTTCTCAGATGGTTACTTAAAATTTCTTAACTTAAAAAAAGTATATATATTGACATTGGTTTCAATATATATATATATATAATGAAACTGTAAAAACCAAATAATTCAGCAGGAAAATAAATAAATTTTTTTTTATTGTATAATAATACAAAATTAAATTACATAAAGAATAAATATAATCAATAAGTAAATCATAGTGTATATTCATACATATTTAGTCTCATGAACAGAAAAAAAGACCATTCCATTAAAAAAAAAGAAAAAAGTTAAATATAAATACAAATAAGATAAATTTGCACAGAGCATAAGTACGAGATAATAGAAAAACTTGTGCACGCATAATTTCCTCCAACTAAGTCAGTGAATTCAGCTTGTAAAATAGAAATAGTTTTCAATTAGACACTCAACTCAAATAACTCTTGAAAAATTTAATGTTTTTAATGAAATATCATTAAAGGTATGTAGTAGAAACCACCTACAAAGGGGTTTGTAAGCTGCATATAGCGCAAATAAAAAATAAATTTCAGAAAAAAATTAAATGTGAATGTAATATAGAAAGTAATAGTTTTACAGTTTGATCTTAGAAATTTTTATGTTATTTAAGAATTTGAATTGAAATCAATAAAATGTAAAGAATGTTTTCAATCTGTTTTAAATCAATTAAAATGCTACGATTAGACATTTTTCTGCATTTAAATTAAGTGAAAAGTTGCTTCCTTACTGTGATATTTGCTACGGAATCCGAGTAGAATGTAAAAGTTGCGAAATTACATCGAAAGAAAAATAGATATAACCATACATAAGGAAGTTAGGAAATGGCAAAAATATTTAATAGGAAGAATTTATTTACGAAAAATAATTTTGCTAGTTTTTAGAGCGTTATTTTCACTGCAGTATAATCTTCTGAATGTCTTTCTGCATCAAGAGACGGTTTCCTGAAACGTGTTTCTAGGATTTAATTATTATAAAATTTACCTAAATTCTTTTCAATAAAACCCGTAACTACGTATGCATTAATTTCCTCCAGTTAAGAGATAAGTTCCGGATGTCTTAATAAACAACTAAAAGCTAGTTACTGAAAGACCTTTATGCTTCATACAATTTTTTTGTGGATTAAATTACATAAAATTCGTTGTTTTCATAAAACAGTGTATCACAAACTCTGTTGCTGGTGTTGAATATTATGCTTTTACGTGTTTGGAATAAATATGACAATCGTGTTGACATCTGTCTTGTGACTCAAGAACCAACGCACGGAATTCTTATTAACATAAACTTCAAGAAATTTTTTTCGTAAACCCATGCAAATAATAACCTTCAAATTTGAAAATAAACTGTTATACAAACCATCGAAGGTATTTTTAAATTGAAATCTCCCTGCTTTAATAAATTTATTACATACGAATCGCGACGACCTTTTCCCTTATGAGAATATGAGTACTTCGTTAAAAACCAGTTATGAATATATTGTATATTATACAAGAAATATATTTCTGTTTTCTACGACCTATTACACCTTGTTTAGATTTTAAGTTACAAATGATTAAATGAAAAAGTTTCCATTTCACGAAAATTGTTCACATTTATAAAAATTATTTTTAAGACTTCTGTACTAAGTTATAACTTTTGTGTTATTTGTATACATAATAGAGTGTGTATACGTTTGCATGTATTCGTACCTAGCCATTAATGCCACTTAAATTAAGCTCGTCCTTTTTTATTTATACTGAAAAGGAAATTATCATATGTTTACAGAAATTTGATAAATTTCACACTTGAGCAGATTTAAAATTTTTTTCCAATTTTTTTAAATTTATGAACTCGTTATTATAAAATCATAAAGATACCGATATTTAGAATGTAAAATATAGAAATTGCAACTTTTTTTATCCTTGAGGTTGTAAGAGGACGAACGGTAATAAGGTTCGGTCTCGGAAAAACGACAAAATTTCAAGTCGAAGTGGTGATAGGTTTTTTTGTGATTCATGAACCTAAAAAACGGAAGATTTCATGGATCACTTTCTTAGCAATAAACTAGTATAGTGTAAACGTATTTATAAAACACTAATTTAGAGTTAATCCTGATGTTTAAAGAGAAAAAGTAAAAATGACATACAACAAGACAACGTAATCAAACTAAATTACTTTTGCAACTACAAAACCATAAATAAAAATCAAAGCTATATTTTAACTTATGAATAACATTAAATTTTTTTATTTTGGCTTGTAACAAGGAAAAAATGCCAAATACATAATATAACATCCTTTCACGTTTTAAATTAAGTCGTACTTCTTGTAAAAAATTAAAATGGGTTCTGAATTAGTGAATTATCAGCGTACTAAATTTTTCATTTACTAAAGCAGAATCTTTAATGTTGTAGTAGTAACTGTAAATCAATATTGTAGTTTGTCAAATTTGCAGTTCCAGAGAGGTTTCATCTATAATTCATTATGACTGATAAAATTGAATAGCCTATGATTGGTTTACATATGGTTTTAATAGTGTTCAGATTCACAATTAGGAGTTACGTTTTGCTACTGAACAAAGTTCGATGCTTTCCGATTTGTCACTTCTTTTACATGCCATCATTCGTTACAAAATGATGAGTTGTGATTAATTTACATTTCCTGGGTACCGACTGGGCAGTTCCTTTATCTACTGTAGTTGTATAAATGTCCCGTTTTCTGATTGGTAAAAAATTTCACCTGATGGATTAAGAACATGATTGAATTGAATCTTTAAGAAGATGACTGGTTAGAATCGATAAAATTAGAATTTACTCAAGTCTGAGAATTGGATTATTTAAAAAGGTTTCTCGATAGAGACAGTGGAACCTGTTATACGCTAGGAAGAATGTGTATTGTCGTTGGGTAATGCATATCGATATCAGTTTTTTACAATTAGAATCATTTACCATTGTTTGATAATATTTCATTCTACTTACGCTCTTGTTGTAAAGAACAAAATTTCAATGTGCAATTGTATAAAATAAGTTCCCCCTCTCTATTTTATTAAATGATTGTTAATTTACAGAATCTCGAGGAATGTCATATCTACTTTGGGCATAAATACTACCTTTTAATCTATGTTATAATGCTGACCGCCAACTGATTTACGCTTAATATAGTCAACGTTCAACGTTATTTTTTAAACTACTACTAAGATTATATGATACACCATTTCGATGTTAATTTTAACAAAAATATTAATTGCAAAATCCGTGCATTGATATCTCTGTCGTTCTTCAAGATATTATCTATTAATGTCCACCAACAGGTTTCTGTAGTTTGTGAATATAAATAAATTGTTTTAATTTTATTTAAGAAATAATGTACTACAAAGTTTAAAGGGGTTTATGTAAAAACTAAGCAAAAAAAAGAATTATTCATTTAGTATATATATTTAGGTAAATTAGTTTAAGAATAACATTTAAACTTAGTAATGTGATATATGGAGTTTACGATTTCAAAGAACCTGATACATGTCTTACCGTAAAAACTGCTTCTGAAATTTTAAAACCTTTCATTTTTTCACTTTTGAATATATTTGATACAATACAGAATTGTTCGACATACAAGTAAATATAGCTTCAGAATCTATATATATATTATGGGAATTGAAAGAGAGCACCAAGAAAAATTTTAAAAACGAACTATTTATTTAATTGAACTCTCTCAATAATTCATAAAAATGTTTATTATTATTTAAAAAATTAATACTGTTTAAAAAGTTACGTTTAACAATGCGAATTGTGTTTTAGAATGAACTTGTAATATAATATTATGAATAACAAAATAATTATTAATAAAACATATATACACGTTTTAAAATATTCGTTATATTACATTTATGATCAAAATGAGTAGGGGTTTTGATCCAGAAATTATAAATTAAAAATTATAGAAAAAAGTTAGGGGCGGGGAGGGACTTACATTATAAACACCCTATTTGTGTTATGCACGTATTCGGTTACCATTACAATGACTCTCCAGTTTGTCTATAATCCTAATATCAACTGCCACAATACGTCAAAATAAAATTAGAAGGGTGTTCAAGATCATGAATTAGGAGCTGTTAGTAATCCTTCCCTTTTTGGAATCATATAAATTATTATTGAAGTAAAGGAGGAGCAGATAAAAATTCATATTACCCCTATACATTTCCTGAAAAATTTTGAAACTATTTGATAAATTTTAACATGGTTTTGTTTTGTTCTATCTTACGTTGGCTCAGTCATTCTGAGCTACATCTAATAAAAAATAATTTTTTCTTATTTGATTCCTAACGGAGTTAAATTTTTTTTTATCACTTAGGAATCATTTAAGATAATTCTACAAGGGAATACCAATGAAACCAGTGTAAAACCATTTTTTTTTTTTAATATGTATAGAGTGATTCACTCTTTAACTTTATGATTGTAAAAATGGTTTTTTTTCAATTTAACATGATCAAATTCACACAGAACTGCCAATATCATCAGCAGGAACTTAAAGGAGAAAAGATATTGTTCGGTATCCTTCTTAGATATCCAGCAGGCTTCTGACTAGATGTAACTACCAGAGCTTCTTTACAAGTTGAAAAAGAACCTTTCTCAAGCTTATTACTTTGTTGTTCATACATATCTGGATGGGTGCTTTCTCCCAGGTAAAATATAATCAAGGATTACTTGTGTTCTTCGACAAATCGGGGTTCTGAATGGAGTTACTCTCGCTTCTTTTGCCGATGACAAGACTATTCTGGCTATTGATGGCAACCAAACTATGGCTTCAATTAATCTACAATACGGATTAAATGTAATCAGCAGGTGGACTGGGTACATGGAAGATAAGAGTTAATCAAGCTAAGTCGAGCCACGTGACATTCGCAATGAGAAGAGGAGACTGCTTACGAATACACCTTGTGGAATTTTAATACCGCATTCTGAAAGTGTAAGGTACCTGGATATTCATCTGGATCGTTGTTTGACGTGGGAGGTTAATGTAAGGGAGAAAAGAAAGCAAATCAACTTGAATTTCAAGGAAACGTACTGGTTACTGGGCAGGAGGTCTGAGTTATCTGTCTAATAAGCTACATTCAGCAATTTTGAAAACAATTTCAACATAAGGCGTCATAATGTTGAAATCATTCAATGGTTTCAGAAAAAAACTAGCGAGGTGTATAGCTGAATCGCCGTGATTTGTTAAAAACAGTGAAATCCACAAATATTTAGGTCTATCGTACATCAAGAAAGAAATATCAACTACAGTTAAATCACCACGTTAACCATTTTTTTGTAAACTTTCTAGACAACGGTGACGATGTATGTGGCTACATGTTCTGGTCCTTAGTTATTCTGTAGTGTAATTACTTAGTAATTACACTAAGTAATTAGTGTAATTACTTAGTTGAGTATGAATTAATCCTTAGTGAGGATTGATTCCTGAGTTGAGTTGAGCATAAATTAATCCTTCATTTCCTAGCAGTCTGTTTCTGCTTTTACATTCACTTTATTCTTTTTTGGTTTATTTTTTCTTTTCTAGGTGATTTTCATCTGTCTCCTATTTTTGTGGTTATTGTTATTTGTGTTCTGTCATTTTTATGACTATTGTTATTTGTGTTTTATTATACTTCTGAAAAAACAGTTTTTCAAAACTATCTTGTGTAAGTTCTACTTTATACCCTCAGATGTTCTATATAACACTAGTATATAATTTTTAAGGAACCTCATTAGAGTTTTCATTTTTACGTCGATTTCTGTGATATAATTTATTCGAGATTCCAATAATAATTTAACAGACTGTAAATTAAAATTTGAAATAAAAAAAACGTGTATGTAGCCTAATAAGCTAATAATGATAAATATGGTGAAGAAATAAAAATAGTTAATTACGTATAACTAATAATCATGACAAGCAATCTTTTATTATTTTTTATAGAAAATAAATTGTGATATTAAAAATAACAACATGAATCAATTACATTAAAGAAAATGTTTTATTTTAAGATATTTTATAATAATATAAAGCTTAAATATTAACAAATTAAAAAAGAAAAAACATATTTAGGAAATTCTAAAGTTAACTCACAAAGAAAACTAAAGAAAAGTTGAAGAGGAAAAAGTAAAACGCTGTATATATTGAAGGCTATAAAAAAAGAAAACAGAAATAACGCTAAGTAATCATAAGGCAAAGAAAAACTGGAAAAAAGTTTGATCTTATTTCTATGGAGAGATTTTTTATTCAAAATTTTTTATTTTTTATATTATTTTTACTGATTGAAAAACATAAGACTTTCATAAGCACTAATAAAAGACCCAAATGCTGATATAGTCTGAAAGAAAACATCGTTTCATTACTTGCAATAATGTACGTATAATCGATCTTAATAATTCGGTAACACGGATAGACAAAAAAAAAAAAAAATTATGTTCCTATATATCATTTCTCGAATTGTTTTTTTGCTTACATTACAGATCTGTAAATACAATTTTTCTAGCACCCTTAGTTTTATAAAAATTACGCTTCAAAAACTTTTTGTATTTTTTTAAAAATAAATTCCAACCTTGCAGTCTTGATCCTAACAGTTTAGCTTGATTTTTTTGATAAATTTAAATCACTAACTAAATCAATTTAATTCACCTTGTGGTATAAGATATGGCTTATCGGAAGATATTTCAAAATCAAAATCATTGTTGTATTCTTCAGTACTGTCTGATTCTTCAGATAGATGCCTCGAAAACTGAAATAATTTCACTGTGAGGTACAGGCTGGTTGGAGATTGCGATAAAGGATATTTTACAATATGATTAGATTTTTTTAAAATTCCAGACATACAATCGGTTACATGATCATTTGGTCCACGCCAAACCACAAGTACACACCTACGGTATGGCGTGACAAATGGCGAAGTCTACCGTGTAGCTTTCAGCCATCCTCTTAAATACACTGAACAATTAGTGCATACTATATGAGGAGCCCGCGTCTTATCCCTGATAATCAATTTTACAGTAAAAGTACAAATTTTATGCTTTTTTGGTTAAAGGTGTAATGTTTTATTCTATTTTACGTAAACTCCTCACATACATAACAAAAGGCATCCACATCATTTACACAATTTCGAGGTATTATGATACTGCACTGTTAACAAATTTAAGACAGCAATAATACTAAACAATTTATTCATTCCTAATAATTCATTCCTAAATCCAGTGCTTAATACAAACAATACAGCTGTATTTTCAGCTACATTTTTTGACCTGCACAGGCATGGTTAATCTTGTCCATGAAGGCTCACTCTTTAGTATTAGATATGACGTCATAATGTGTTACTACGATAATGTGATTTGAATTTATTTATTTAACTTTATACAGTAAAGTTTTATGAAGAATAGTTAACTGAAACTCTTTTTATAAAAAAATAAGCATGTAATTATAAAATGTAATAAGAGCGCCCAAAAAATTCCACAAACTTAAGCTAAAGTTCAGGTTAAAAGAAAATATTAAAAAATGCCTCAGCCATATAAAAAGAAAAAAGTTTGGCATCTTTATAATCATACTACTATGTAACATTGATTTTTTCTTTTGACAAAACAGAATGATATTAAAATGTTAGAGGATAAAATAGTTTTATCTTTTTTCACAAAATAGAGTGATAAAGTAATTTGATACAAAAAAAAAGATTTACGTTTTTAGTACGGAATAAAATGTGTTTTTAAAGAATAGTAATTTTATGATTTTATTCGTTACTCTTAATGTAGCTTTTTCTTAAGAGATGCGTGTAGCCTAATAAACTTGAGAAAAAACTGGAGTGGAAACTTCAGAGAGAGGGAGAGAGAGTGAGTGAGAGGGGGGGAGAGAGAGAGATAGAGAGAGAGAGAGAGTGAGAGAGAGAGAGAGAGAGTGAGAGTGTGTCAGCGAGAGAGAAACCGGAGTAACTTTACGTTTTCAGTTAAAACACCACACAATGGTACTA
Source organism: Zanna intricata (assembly GCA_010016005.3). Lineage (NCBI taxonomy): Eukaryota > Metazoa > Arthropoda > Insecta > Hemiptera > Fulgoridae > Zanna > Zanna intricata. The sequence continues at coordinate 3,259 of JAAAKQ030133593.1, read as the reverse complement.
CTCTAATAACATCAGTAAATAATGGTTGTTACTTTTAACCCGCGTAAAAAAAAGCAAAAAGAAATAAAACAAGCAACGAATTTAATTTAATTCCTTTACGGGTACCATATGTGTACACATGAATACCCAAAGCTATTCCTTCATTTCGTAAGCAATTGTAAATGAACTAATAATGTCAGTTAAGATAAAAATCAGTATTAAATTTAAAAAAAAAATCTAATGTGGACAGTACATCAGACCTTCTATATGAAAATCCAAAAATAATACGATTCTAAATTATAATTTTCAATTAGTATTAAATGATCCGTTGTTTCATAAAATCTATTACATAAACATGTATATAATAATGCCTATTACATTATATACATACATTATTAAAATTTCATAAAATTTTATTTCACCAACAATTTCTGATTTTTTGTCACTTTTTTTATTGTTATTATTGAATTATTATTTATTTAAAATTTTTTTTACATTGTTAGTAAATCAATATACTTAAATTAAAAAAAAGAAAAAAGGAGATGAATCTGAGTCGAACCAGTGTGCCTTCCCTTGTAAGAGCCAAATATTTTATTGATTAAAATTTTATTTCACTATAATTCTGGTACCAATTAGATATATACCACAATGATATATCATTTCTTGCCTCGGGAAGAAATAAGGAATGAATTTAATTTAAGAGACAGCTCTCCCGAAGAAATCATAGCTACGATGCTAAGTGGAAGGCTGGGCTGAGAAAATACACAAAATTGAATAACTAAAATAATCCTAACTGAAGTGGAAGAAGAAGGGCTCTGGATCAACTGATGACGGAGGATGGCCTTGGGAGGGGACAGCCCTCTGTGAAGCCTCAGTTCGTCCCTGCTTGCGGGGAAGGGCTGCGACGATTAAGCACGGGGAATCCCCAAGCCCTGGTCTGATAGGTATTCTAGTTGACCCACTTACACATACATGGAGGAGCGGAGACGAAGGACAGATCCTATTGAGTCGTCACGCGTCCCTGACTCGGGGATGGGCGGCGATGAGGACTCACGAAGACTCCTGACTTCCCAGCGTGAACGCGCGCGCGCACCCACCTATACTTACACAAAGAAAAAGTGAAAAGAAATGAGTGTGGACGTTGTGAAGAAGGAGATTGAATATTAAAATGCCTGTGTGAGCGAAAGGGATGCATTATAGAAGATACTTTGAAGAATTGAGAATACATTGAAGTAGTCTAGAGAACAGATTAAGAGAATATCAAGAAGAACAGAGTAAAAAGAGGTTCGTACACAAGACGGTCATATCCCCCCGAGACTGAGTTATGCTTAAGTGCGGGTCCGGTCTCGGGAGGGAGGTATCGTCGGTAGGGGGCCGGTTACTATAGGCACTTAAATAATATCTGGCGGGAGACCTGCTTAGCCTCTTTGCTAGCCCAAGTCCAGTAATGGCTTGGGTTAAAGTCCGACACACCCCATGATGACCCCATGGGGCGTACGTAATAGGTATTCCTTCACAACTCACAGAAAAAAAAAATAATAAAGATATATCATTAAAAAGCTCTCAATGAGGGTTTATTACTGCAGTTAAGAAAAAGTAAAAAATCCAATTGTTTTGGGATTTTGGGCTTTTTTTTGGGCACTTTTGATTCAATCTTCTGCAATCAAAAGGGGAGGCACTACTAGATGTTACATCAGTTCTAAATCCAAAATTTCAACATTTTACGGCTAATCGTTTGTGAGTTATGTGAGATACGTTCATACGTACGGACATAACTCCAAACTACTCAAAATGGTTTCGGAGATGGTCAAAACAGATATTTCCGTTGAAATCGGAAAACCGAAATTTTTGCGATCACAATACTTCCTTTACTTCTTACAAGAAAGTAAAAATGATAAGTTATGAAGGTAAATAAATCTATTTTATCTTGAAAATCCTTTTTCAATAATGTAACATTACCATTATTATAAAAAGATTCTTAACTAATAAACCAAACAAGTAAAATCTAAGGAAAAAAAAATTGTTGAGAAAAAAGAAAAATTCCTTGTAAGTTTATAATCTAACAGTCACGAGTAATTAGTATATATTTTGTGTTACTAAACATAAATAGTACAGAACGTAATTTTTGGAAAAAATAAATTTAGCCAGGTTTAGAGTAGTTGAAATTTTAAGTAATAATTTGAATTTTTTTTAGCTAGTAAGTTGTTAGATTTAATAAATGATAAAAAAAAATAGTCGTAAAATAAAACATAAAAATATAATCTTAAATTTGAAAATGAATTTCTTGAATTTAAATTATTAATTTGAATCATTCAAATAAATAATTATAATTAGTGTTGACCATTCAAAAATTGTTACTTATTGTTTATTTAGCATCAAACCTCTATTGTTTTCAATTAATTTATTCTATTAGCTGCGAAGTAAATTTTAAATTATTGCAATTTTAATTAGTTTCATGAAGTCTTAGTTGTAGAATTAGTTTCATCATGAAGTTTTGTTTTGTAAAACTGCTGATTGGATAAGTATTTCGTTTGCTATGTACTGCACTAGCTTTGTTATAATCTCTTTTGATAAGATTGAAGCTTAAAAAGAACTAAAAAGCTGAGGATAGTTTTGTTTTATTTAGTCAGCCACTTTTGTTTGCTTATGAAGGAAATCTCATTTGTAATTGACTTACAAAGAAGAGTTGAAGTCTTATTTTTACAATACATGCAACGATTTTGTTAAATCTTGTATGAACTTATTTTTAATATTCTGATGGTTCCGTTGATGTTTTTAGTCGATATCGTAAACGAAAATTCTTATTTTAAACAAATAATTGCGTTCTCTTCAGGAATATTGAAATATATCTTTTAAGGGGCTTTTCTGTCGTAATGGATTAGAGTATTGAAATTTTATTGAGAATTTCATATTAAAATTAAAAAAATTGATTGGAAAAAATTTTATATTTATGTAGAAGATAAAGATATTTTTAAATAATCAGACAAAGTAAAAGAATTTATATTTATGTAACATGTAGAACCGCTGCTCACTCTAGGTAATAGTTTCATTAGAACAGTTTTATTTCATTTGGATCTCTAAAAACAAGAATTTTCGTGTTCGGGTGGCTTTTTTACAAGTAACTAATATTATAACTCTTTTTCTGTTTTAGCCTCCGGAACTACCGTAAGATATTACTGAATGAGGATATGTATGAATGTGGGTGAAGTGTAGTCTTGTACAATCTCAGGTCGACCATTCCTGAGAAGTGTGGTTAATTGAAACCCAACTACCAAAGAAC